>OZ026613.1:93241208-93287208 GCA_964020975.1 Hermodice carunculata | reverse complement strand
TCTAAGGACCCAAAAAGAAAACGTTCTGTAGAATGAAAGAACCAGAACAAACCTTTGCGCTTGCTCGTAACAAAATAGACAGTTTCATTTTTAAAAATATGTATAGTTTGTACTAAGAGATTCACGAACGAATACCCAACTGTGTAACCTTTGCGTGTAATTCAAGTTTTATTCAATGCGATGTAAAGCATGCGGTAATGAAACACGTGAGGACATTTCGAAAAAAGATAGCACACAAACGAAAAACTGGAAATCGTTCAGGTGAGTACACAGGATGCACCCCCTTACGTTTTGACTCTCCTTAGAGTCTCCTTATGGGATGCAGGCAATCCCATTGTTCACTGGCAAACCCATCCTTGAGTAGTAAACAGGAAGCTCAAATAAGCGTGCTAACTTGAATGATTATCCATGTAAAATGACACCAGAATGCATTTCTTGATGAGCAATAAAGAAACGATCATTCGCTGCGGGACACTCCCAGAAAAAGCCAAATGTTCGGGGAAGCACCATTCAACTTCACTGAATAGTTTCCACTTTGTTGGTTTATTCCCCACCATTTGTCATTAAGTTTTTTATATGCATTCATACCCCGCATCTCTTTAAGTTCTTTTCCTGGTAACGTGATAGTCTCTCATGGTGACGTTGATACCTGGTATATGATCAATACTGAATAAAACAAGAAACAGCTTTCCATTATTGACGGAAACGATTTTCTTGTACTGTTTTGAGTTTATGGTCATATGAACAAATGAAGTTCATCATATGACTAAATATTTCATCATATGATCAAATATTGAATAAAACAAGTAGCATTCCATCAAATATATATTTTATATATTCATATATATATATATATATATATATATATATATATATATATATATATATATATATATATATATATATATATATATATATATGTATATATATATATATATATATATATATATATATATATATATATATATATATATATATATATGAATATAGATATATACCTACATAGGAAAAAAACGGAGATGACATAAATAGAAATTACGTATCGCCACATGGCAACTAATGGAGGTAGTGTAGTGGATGAATCTGGTAAGGAACGTGTTGTTGACGAGAAAGGAGTAAACAGTGATGCTGTTTTTGATGTTTTTACAAATCCAAACGCAATGACATAAGGTTTTTATTGGAAAAAATATTGCTTTATACTATAGTTCCAGAAATTTTCGCGCGTGTTTAATTTCGCGCCATCTTAAGTTTTCTTAAATTATATTATTTTCGCGCATTTTGTTTCGCGCAACCCAATGCCATACAATGTAGTGAAATACAACTTATTTTCGCGCACTATAATTTCGCGCCTTGTTTTGGGTGGTGGCGCAAAAAGGCATGAAATTAAATCAAGCGCGAAAATTTCTAGAACTACAGTATGTGGAAAATCATGCCCATCAAAATACAGAGCTTTCAAAACCAGTGGATGGTCAGTGGTTATGACTAAATCAGAAATATCCAGATCAAAAGATGAATAAATATATAATTCTAAAAGGAGGGAGTAGAAGAGGATACAATGATCACTTAAGTCTGTGACGTTATCAATGAAAACTTTGAACTCCTGATGCAAGATAAAATCCGAAACAAAACTTAAAGCTTTGCAAACCTCAAATTGATTGCAAAGATGAAAAGAATTGCAAACAGAAACGAGGGCTGTATGAACAGGCTATGCTCAGTCGACCCAGAGATTCATCACACTTGTGGTTCTGTGAACTTGGGACAGGACAAAATAGGTAGACGCTTATTGAAGGTACCTCCTTACCAAGTTTGACACAAATCTGGCCAAATTATTGAAGTTAAAATCATCACAATAAATTCCCATGTTAAACTTTCTTAGTAAAACTTTTTGAAAGATTTTCCAAAACAAAAGCATAAAAAAATCCCTAATTCACTGGAGCATGACCATTTGAACAAATTTGGTAGATACCCACCCAAGGTACATAGCCACTATGTTTTAAGTGAATCTCACTGACAGTTTCTTCGGAGAAGTCCAAAATGTGATTTTGCATGAGAATGCCCATTGACTTACATAGGAATCAATAGAAAAGTTGCATTTACCAATAAGTACCCGAAACGAAAAACACAAAAAATATATAAAAAATAGATATACAGCAGTGCTACCTGAAGAACACCTTTGTTTGGCTTTTTTTGATAAGAAACATATCCATCAGGTTTCAGCTTAATCTGAGTGACGGTCCTGATGAAGAAGTTGAAACTAGCAAAACCACACAAAAAGCATTAAAAGTATAAAAAATACAGCGCCACCTGGTGAACAAATTAATAACTAGAAGTCCCTAGGATTGTTCCTGTGTGACATCAAAGCAATTAAGTGAGCGGTTTAGAAGAAGGTTTTCAAGATTTGTCCAAAAAGAAAAACAAAAACAAACATAAATCATAGTAAAAATCCAAAAACTACCTGGCGCGTGACCATTTGAACGAACTTGGTAGATTACCACCAAGTTTGAAGTGAATCTGGCTGAGGGTTTCAGAGAAGTCGAAAATTAGCATTTGAATGCCCATTGACTTGCAAAGTAATCAATAGGAAAGGTGCATTTACCGACAAGTACATGAATTGAAAAAATATCGTTAAAAATCAGGAATCCAAAACAGTAACACGAGGTGAACAACTTTGTTTGCTCCTTCCACAAAGAACATATCCACTAAGTTTCAACTTAGTTTGAGTGGCGGTTCCGAAGAAGTCGAAAATAGCAAAAACATCGAAAAAAATCATTACTTTTTTTTTCTAAATTTCAACGCCACTTGGTGAACAAATTAGGAACTAAGGATCGCTAGAAGTGTTCCCGAATAATACCAAATCAGTTAGGTGAGCGGTTTTGGAAAAGATTTTTTAAGATTTGTCTAAAAAAATGCCAAATTAAAAAATCACTGGAGCGTGACCATTTGATTAAACTTGGTGGAGACCTACCCACAGTACATTGTTACCAAGTTTGAAGTCCATCCGGAAAGAAGTAAAGAATGCGAATTAGCATTGGAATGCCCGTTGACTGGCATGGTAATCATTAGGAAAAGTGCATTTACAAATAAGTAGCCCAATTGAAAAAGAAGAAGAAAAGTTTAGAATCAGGAATATACAGCAGTGCCACCTCGTGAACAACTTTGTTTGACCCTTACACACCACCTTTCAGCTTAATGTGAGTAATCGTTCTGAAGCAGAAGTCGAATGTTGCAAAAACAACAACAAAAACAAAAATCGTGCAAAAATTACAATAAAATTGCAGCGCTATCTGGTGAACAAATTAAGAAGTAGGGGCCTTAGGAATGTTCCCGTGTGACATCAAAGCAACTGGGCGAGCGGTTTCGGAAAAGAAAAAAAGTTTTCTTGTTTGCTCCAAAAATTCATAAAAATTCATTAAAAAAACCAAAAATCACTGGATCGTAACTATTTGAATAAATTTGGTAGACAACCACCCAAGGCATATCCCCACCAAGTTTGAAATAGATCCGGTTGAAGTCCAAAATGTGAATTGTTGACGACGGTCAAATGCAGGATCATAAGATAAGCTCAGCTGACTGACAAGGGAAATAAGCCTCTCAACTTCACAGAGATGTACCAGAAATTACCGTATTGCTGAAAGTAACGAACTAGCAACCAGCAGGAAAAAAGCTTCTTCCAACAGGTGGTAGCGTTCAGCTTCAGTTTATTGCCACTTTCCTGCCTATTGATCATCAGCCAACAAGTACATGTCATTGACAACAACTGCTTGATCCCATACAGTATGGGCACAGAAAGGGACTTGAAAACAAAATTACTCGGCCCTAAAGTAATGACGCAGGATAGCAATACTTCATGTGATAATTAGCTTTTCTTTGAGCTCTGTCAGCCACGCCTGCTGGCCTGGGTACCATTAGTTGAGGTGTTACCTGCTTCTTAAGCTAACAAGAGATTATGTAGTCTAGCCTGCCCTATGCATATATTGTCATTTAATTAGCCACCTGGTGGTGGCAGCAATTCTCATTCCCTTTAAGCATATCTAAACTTGCTTATCGTCTTTATAAAATTAATTTTGATGCAGTTGGTATGATTGGAAATAAATGCACCTTTGCTTGAAGTGTATGCAGACATGGGTTTCAAATGTCACATAACGTACAAATTGTAGAAACTGACACCCAGCAAGAGTCAATATCTGGGTAATGTGATCATATGATAATCACATTCAATGCGTTTTTGTTAGCTTGGAAAAAAAGTGAATATCATATGCTTTTCGCTGTAACACATCTTCCCTGTTATATTAAAATAGTTAGGACACAAAGGAATAAAAGGAGCCAAACATACCAACTCATGACAAGTATATCTGCCAGATTCACATTTCTGAGACTATGAGGTTTCCAATGATATATGGTGCACTTAGACTTTAACCACATAGTGTTCTAAATATTCGGCCACAAATCTGCACCACTATTTATGATGGTTGGGCTATTCTGAACTGAAACAAGAAAATCACCCCAGCAGCAATTTCTAAAACATTTTGTTTCTTGTCGTCGTCGTTGTTGTTGCGGTTGTTGCTAATTTTTGGTTGTAATGAAAACAACTGTTACAATGACCAAACGGTGCACGGGGAAATTGTAGTGAAATATGAACCGATGATCACAATCTGAGTCGGCTATCCAACGTACATTCGAAGACGATTAATTTGATTGGATGGATGTTTGAATAGAACAAAAATTAACAATTTTCCAGTAAATTTATATGCAAATGACACATGACAACGAAAAGATGTTTTTTGCATTATGACCTAAATTTTATTTTGTGAACATCAAAATGTCTTAGCGTCCTTTAACTTGGTACCTTTATTTTCAAACTTCGCGCCGGGTGGGTCAGCTGATGTTGTCAATATCTTGATTATTTGATTTACTTGTCCTGTGATAATTTGAAAAGCATTAAGTCTAGCATATTGAGGAGCAGAACAAGTGCATGGCTATATTTGTAACGCAGGTGATTTTTTTTTAACTCGGGCTAGTTATATTTATCGACCGAATCACGTCCATCTTATCAGTCTGTAATGTCTGTCATGTCAGTTTCAAATTCATGAGCTTTTGAAGTACAATGCTTGTAGCTCGTGTCTCATAAAGGTCCATGCCTAGCGCAGCGAACTCAGATTGGATTTCACAGATGATGGTTCACCGTCAGGTGGCACCAACAGTAATGACAACTAAGTGCCCCTTGACACACTGGTGTCCTTCTCAGTGCAAGTATGTAAAGACAGACGACATACAATCCTTCACAGGCCAATCTCTGGACAGATGAGCATGAAATTTAGCAATTCAAGTGATCAAGCATTTACACATCCAATTTTGTTAAAGTGTCTTACTATTTTTCATTACCATTCAGCATACATAAGACATAAACAGCGGCTAAAGAAAGTTTTTCACCGTTCAAGCAAAGACCCCTCAACCCGTAAGATCTTTCGAAAAAAAACAGTGCGGCAACAGTGCGAAGCGGACCTCCATTCTTTATCCCAATGTGTTGTGTGCACAGTCTCATGCCTTTGCTCACACAGGATATTCACCCGCATTGGTTTGTGTGTGCTTGCATTCAGTCAGAAACCGACCTATCCGTTTGCAGGATATACAGTCACTGGGGAATTATTGGTCCAATGATGCCACATAGAGTTGAACAACCCCATTGGCTGGGATTCACCTCGTGTAAAGCAGCTGGGTACCTGCTTTTCGCGTCCAGGGTTAAACTGTATGGTCTATGTGTTTTTTCCTGAATACTGTACGGGTATGATGTTCTTAGATTTTCTTGTTACCTCAACTGTGGTGATTTTACCAGTAGTGCATCTGGGGTGAAATGACGACAAAGCCCCATTTAACGGACAATGTGAAGTTCCGCAGCCGGAAGGAGCTCGTCCTTTCGGGGCTTGTCCTGTAATGCTCCTTCAGAGCACAAAGGCATCATACATGGTGGGTTTCGCCGAACTAGTTTGTGATGAATATAACTCTGATGAGGTGCAAGCGCATATGCTATTATAGATATTGGTGATTTGACAAGTACACTTAACATCATGTTATAAAAATACATACTTTGGGGAATTGTCATGTGGGGGGAGGGAATGAAACTGTTACAGAATGAACCATCTAGCGTTTAGTGACACCACTGTGCAAACGAAAAATTTTCTCCATCGCAAAAACCAGTATATTGTTTAAAGAAATATTAAAGTATGTTGCCTTTGTAATTTATCTTGTACTCCTATGTTTGAGTAAATATTTTCATGTATTATATGGTCATGTTTTGAAAAAAAGGCTTTGGTCACGAAATAATGTCCAACAATATGTTGCTCCAGTGATATTATGGATAAGGAGGCCATGCAGTCCGCAGTATGGTTCTGTGATTACAATTTTTTGAGACACAGTCGATATCTATGAGTATATTGCACTAAGTGACAACTTGCAGGGACATACATGACCAGGAACTGCATGTTCTTTGCACCACTATGGATGTAAGGGGTCAAGAATGTACATCAGTAAGACTACAAATATTGAATATTTAAGTGTAACCAGTGCGTATTTTGGTATATTTTATATGTTTTGTTATGACGCTTGTGTGAAAAAAAAAACTAAAAATGATATAAAATATCTAGAACAAAACTAAATCAATGGACAAAAACACCCAGTCTCCTTTGCCTATGTGACCCTTTGGAAATAAAATGTGTAATACACCAACGAAACGAGTTCATAAATGAATGTCCTTTCTTTCTTTCACAAACATGATCATAAACATATCTGGCAACATTTTTTTTATCTCATTTGCCATTTAATAATATTTTTACTTCTCTAAATGTCATCCCATAACAATCATACATCCTCTCAACCAAGTCGTATAAAGTTTCCCCCAAGTCACAGGTACATAAGAAGTCTTTGGGCCACCTCCACACTATGGGCATACGCAAAAACACAGTGACTGTTACTATGTACACCCATTCTGTGAAGGTCGCCCACAGACTTCTCATATTCCTGTGCCCCATGTCAAAAATAAACTTTATCTCTACCATCTGTTCAGTTCGTACATCACATAATATGTTTTTATCTCTGTCCTCTATATCGTTTCAGTGTGAGGAATTTTCACTCTTTTGTGCCTCTTTCTTCACATGCTTCAAATTATTCAAACGCCCCTCCAATCGGAAGCTCAACGATTTGCAAGCGTTCTTGCTTCAATCGCCGTGTCATAGCCAAACACTGGAGCTATCCACAGCAAATATCCCCAGTGCCAGTCGTCCTTTTTCAAGAAGAGTAAAGAACTTGTGCACATGCATACATAAATATATACGTATGTACGTACGTACGAACATACGTACGAACATACGCACATACATACGTACGAACGTACATGCATGCATACATATATGCATACACTGTGTATGTACATATAATGTAAATGCATCTTTACATTTTGTCTATGCTTTCAATAATCACAGTTGAAGACATTAACCTTGACTTTTACTGTGATTGTTTCAAGTGTATATAAACACGTATGGAAGAGATCTCTTACTGTGAAATAGCAGGTTCGTTCCTTTTCAGTGTACTATCCGCACAAATGGGAGGTAGATGTAGCCCGCAGAGCTTTTATTTATAGGACCCTTTATTATTCCTTTTTCTGTCCCATACTTGAAAACATTTCGAAGCTTAATATATGGAAGTTTATCACTATAAATAACTTATGTACTATTATGGCTCATCACAATCACACCCCCTCATATATATGTGTATATATATACATACATACATATATATGTATATATATATATGTATATATATATATATATATATATATATATATATATATATATATATATATATATATATATATATATATATATAAGTATCCAGATCTTTCATAATGTTACGCAAGCAAGATGCCTCTATTTTGGTTACCTACATTGAGTCATTGTAATGCTAATAATGCTTATTAAGTTGCAGATAACGAAATGTATTGCTATCAATAACATGCCTGTGTTTTGATTTGGTTGTTCATACAGTTTCTCGCGTCACTGTGTTTTCTTGTATTGGCAATCTGGAAGCTATGTCTAATGTCTTCATGCGTTAACAAACATAACTCAAATATACTCATCTTCTAAATCTAAAAGGCACAATGAAAAGGACTTAAAACACATTTGGGTATCTCTATTTTAAAGTAAATATAAGATCAACAGTATACTTTTGTTTCCTTAACCCAGCATGTTGTTGTTTAAGTTTGTCTTTTATCTATACCTATGTGTACAGTGTACTTTTACGCACGTCACCAAATCTATCCAAGAATACATTTAGCAAAAATATATATCTCTGTATTTTTTTGTATTGTTATTTGATTCCTGTTTGTCCAGGGGTTCATTTATGGTATTTCCCCCACGCTATAGAATTCTAATGAAGTTCAAATAACTTATCGAATAACTCAGTCAACACGAGTTCTACCTTATTCCCTACTAGCATTTTTCTTGAATACGGATGGTATTCCATCCCTGCCAGGTGCTTCATTCTTGGATAGTTCTTCTCTGCTTTGTTAGACCTCCTTTGGTGTCATAGCCACGTTTATACATCTACGGTATTCTTATTATACTCTTCACACCAAAGGGTGTGTGTCTGAATCCTATTGTTAACATATTGCAGGTGCATTTCATCCCCTGCTGCTTTTTTGCATTCAGGTGTTTCAAAGTACTGATACAATCTACATGCTCCAACTTTCCAGTTCTAGTATTTATTGTTCACAAAAATTGTTTCAAATTCTCTGAAGTATATATCAGTTCTTTCATTTTTTATACTATGTAAGTTCCGTGTCTGATCACCTGTCTCTTTGTGTATTTTATACTCTCCACGTAGGTTACGTAGAGTTTTACATTTATTCAATGCTCAGATGCACCTTGCTTTTGCGCTTTCCACATTCCTTATCAAAACATCATGGTTGGACTGCTGAATATTCATTTGGACTCTGGGTTACCGCCATATCAGCTGCAACATACTCAAACATTTTCTGTGAATTGCACCAGCGCTAACTTTAAATGCCCATCTGTTATATTTTGCTTTATCGTCTGAAGCATAATCTCACAGTGACATCATGTAATCTTTCAATATGTCTCTCTTTTTTCTCTGTATTTTATACATTTCCTCCAGTGAGTAAAGCACACTGTATCTTCTTTTGTTCCATTCTTACCATTAAAGTTTAAAATACAGTTACGTAAGGAAATATACTGTTTGGTATCGCACTGGCAATGCCTTTAAGTATTTCAAGTACAAAAACAAAGCAGAGATAACATTATTTACAACCCAACATCTGTTTACAGTTGCATATATAAATTCACTCTTTACGTCTTCATCGGATTTCCCATTTACTAAATTTATATTCACACGTATGCAAAGTTTTGTCAGCTATATTTACTGTTCCGGCTTGCCTGTCTGTCTCTCCATATGCCAACTGGGCATTCCCAAATAATTTGACGTATCATCTTTCATAAATTCACATACATTTCCAATTCATGCATTTCACATACATACATATACACATACATACATACATACATACATACATACATACATACATACACACATACATACATACATATATACATACATACACACACACACGCACATACATACATACATACATAATTACATACATACTAGAAAATTTGTATTATCTCTGGACAACAGATATTTTACCCGATACCCCCAATTTTCAATTATTTACTGGAATTTTTTTCCTTGGCAGTAAGACACTTAAATGAAATTCTCGCATTTTCCCTGTATAAGACTAAAAATGCCAATTCCCTGTATTTCCCCTCAGGGAATCTTTCTTAACTATTTCCCTCTTTCAAAATTTTGACCAGTACGCAAAACAATGGGGCCTCCAGTGCGCTAAAACGCGAAAAATAGTCTTCAGTACGCCAGTATAGAAACCTCTTCCCCCCCCCCCCTTCTCTGATTTCACTTTCCTGTGGAAACCCTGATATCATACATACATACATGCATACATACATACATACATACATACATACATACATACATACATGCATACATACATGCATATATACAAACATACATAAACACACACATACATCCATACATTTTAGTATGTATGATGTGTAAATACATACATACACACATACATACATACATACATACACCAACCAACAGAGCTGGGAAACTGTTAGCGCTTTGTTTTACCCAGGAACCTTCTTTCAAAGGAAAGACATACTGAGGCAAATACGTTATGTCTCTATTTTTCCAGAAAGTTTCTTATTCAGCTTTATCCCACCGAAGCCAGTTGATGCCAGTCGATAGTGAATGGTAATATTGAAAAACTGTTTTCCTGTAATAGACCATATTTCGATCAGTCAAATTGTGTATGAGAGACCTTGTTTTATTTGTTCCAAAAGACGATTAAATCAAGTATACACAAAATCATCAGTGCACATTTCATTTTTCCTGCTGGTAATCTTGGTCAACTCCGGATAATTGTGCAGCCTGTTTGCATGTGCAGATCTGTCTCTCCAACTTTTAGCTTCCATTACCACAAATTACTGACCTGGGAGTACCGGAAAGCTGATGCAGACATGTTGGCTTGACATGGCTAAGCTAGTGGAAGACGGAAAGAAGAGTTTGTATCGCCAAACTGTCTCATCTCTCCAAATTGAATAACCAACATTTTTGCCATAACACAAGAGTCCTCAACCCTTGGCTATCCTGTTTTGTGTTATGCTGGAACCTCTTCGTGGTCACGAGCAAGGTGGCTATTTCTGGTGTATATAAAGACCTATTGATATAACATCTCTCTGTGTTAACTTTTCCAGTGCCAAAAGTCGAAATACTTCAAACGAACTGCTGTGATTTACGATAGGGGTGTATGATTCCTTCATGTTCCTGGTAACCTTGTAATAAAAAGAATCTTTCATTCAAGCACCAGCATGGATGTAGTTACATAGAATATGATCATTGAAGACCGTCAGCGTCCTCCTTGCGTTTATGGTGCCAACGGGGCGCCAAGGTAAGCTGATGACTCAATCCAAAATGTGGCACTGAAAGGTCAATGAAGGCCCCATTTGCTGTTATACAAGCATCAAATGAAATAAATTAAATGAGAGTATATTTGGATACGTGATCGACCATTGAGCCGATGCGGCCTTACACGTGGCATCTATTAGGCATCTAAAGTAAGTACAACAGCTAAGAGCTAGTTTACCAGCATAATCCAATTTTCCTATTTATCACCAAAACTCTTGTCTGTGAGCCCTGCCCCCTTCCCAATGGAATGGAAAATACAATATTTTTCACAGACCACTGTGTTATACCCATGCTCAGTTTTTCTTGGCAGTATGTGTCCACATTAACCCCCATATTTATAATGGAAAGATTTGTCTGAAAGAACAGGGCACGTTTCTTCCCAATCTTCCACGTCCGGACTATGAAGGGCTTTAACCCAGGGAAAGGGCCGGGTCATTGCTGCCAATGTGTGCCCGTATGGTCAATGCTTAATAATAATAATAATAATAATAATAATGATAATAATAATAATAATAATAATAATAATAATAATAATAATAATAATAATAATAATAATAATAATAATAATAACAATAATAATAACAATAATAATAATAATAATAATAATAATAATAATAATAATAATAATAATAATAATAATAATAATAATAATAATAATAATAATACGGTGGCTCTCCGCTTATCTGCCGCGGTCCTGTGTCACTCTGTGACACAGGTGGCCTAGGAAAGAAAAAAAAATCCATCCATCCCTCTCACACCCTATCCCCGCCTCTCAGGCTCAGGCTGTTCCCATGGGAGCCCCCAAGAGAGCCCTTATAAGGGCTACTACCATTCCCATTCCTTCCCCTCCCTGTACTCTGGGATTCTAATTTAACCTGTTGCCTTCTAACTCTATTATTTCATTCCTTTTCTCCCAGCATTCTACCAGGTAGTCCTGTACATTTTTATTACCTTTCCTGCCCCCCAGAAAGCCACCTTTCAAACCTAAAATCCATGCTATACGTTCCTCTTCCTCTAAACCCTGAACCTCTTCTAAACCCTTGTAATTGTAATCTTCTCTGTGCAACTTTCTGAAAAAATCTTCACTAATCTCTCTATATGCATCACACCACAACAGCCAATGATCCACTGTCTCATCTGCCTCTTGTCTACACGACTTACACTTGCATTACTCCCTGTTGTCCACTTTGGATTTCTCTTTTCTAGATTGATTACTCCTGCCCTACTTTGAAACAGAAGTTTGGATCCCTTCCCTCCATCACAACACACACTTTTCTGTGGCTTTTCTAAATTGTTGTTGTTGTTGTTGTTGTTGTTGTTGTTGTTGTTGTTGTTGTTGTTGTTGTTGTTGTTGTTGTTGTTGTTGTTGTTGTTGTTGTTGTTGTTGTTGTTGTTGTTGTTGTTGGCGTGTATGGTCAGGGCACGGACATTATTGGTGTTGTGGGGGTGTATGTTCATTACAACATTTTGGGGGACATTCCAAGCATGTGCATACCGACATTTCTGGCTACATTTACAACCATGTAATCCATTCAAATCCTGACATATGCCTTCATCACCGGTGAAGACAGCCTTTGATGGGCTCTTGTGCCTGGGCCATTAGAACTTTGACCTGGTCCTTGGGAGAAACTGGAGCGATTGTTACCACGTTTGCCCCTGCCCATCAGCGACAACATGTGCATCAGGCTTTGCTAAAAAAGAAATATCTCCCCATTCTGCACGTATCTATATTCCCGTCATTCCCCCAACAGCATGTCTGACACGACCGCAACACTTTTACGTCGTATATAAAATAGTTGGACAGTGACAGAGAATCTATGCACCTGTCAGTCTGTACTTTGGGAATGATTACTATCAATTTAATTGATAAATAATAAGGGACTTCATCTTGATCTTAGACTCACCCATTTTCACACAAAGAAAGAAGTAGGCTCAGGGCACTGACCACCTAGTCTTCATTAGGGGAAAGGGGGCTATATTTAACATTGTACATTCTATATAAATCAGCTCACCTCTAGCCCTGAGGGTCATGAAACAGGCTACGCTGTCTACAATACAGCTTGCCGATAGTTAATGTTAACCAGATGAACTTGCATAGATTGCCATCGTCACCACCAGTTATGATACCTGTGGTCGTGGTTGGGCTTCAATTCCCCTAGGACCTTCGATCGTTACGAAGGGATCCTAATGTAGTGCGTGCTGGTTTATATTTTTTTGCATGGTTTTAATAGTTTCTTCCATATGAGCAACTTCCAGTGTTAAAAACACGTTAGGTCATGCTCTTTTAGGGGCCGTCCATATTTGTAGACATTTTTACAAGTGTACGAAAGTTACACCCACTCCCCCCCTCCCTCCCCCCCCCCCCAAAAAAAGTGTACGCTTGATTTAATCAACATTTTCTAATCGCTAACTTGGCTCTAATTTTGCTGTTGGAACATTGCCTGAGCCTTGTGAGGCGGGTCTCTTAAAAAAAATGTAACAACTGTTTTACATATGAATTTTATTCTATGTAAAGAAAATGAAACCCAATGAAGAATATACTATTTGTATAGCGGAAGTACTAGCATAAGGTCTAATTTAGTGACAAGTAGCAACTTTCAGTTCTGTACATGTATTAAACTCCAGAATAAAATATTATTTAAAAGGCAAAGAAAACAGACATACCAGTCCTGTATCTAACTTTGTATTTTTACGTATACATTAAAATGCATTGCTCTGTTTTTATCACTGTCAGTGTCAGTGACAGTTACTTGGAGTCGCTTTTTTTCACCACATTCCTGTTTCTTTGGTCTGCCCTTTGCAAGTTTGGGGTCTGTTAAATTTTGGTGCTTCAATAGTTTACAACAGGTATCAAAAGACACATTGCACATTTCACACATGTGACTGGGTGTAGTCTTTCCTGCAAAGTCAGCTGGTTTGTCTCTTAATCCACCATGTACCGGCAGTCTGTGCCGATCTCCAACTGTCACGGTAGATGTGAAATCATAGCGACACTTCATGCCTCGCTCAATTTCTCTGTCTGTCTGTCTGTCTGTCTGTCTGTCTCCCTCAAAAGCTTTTTCTTCTGCTTTAAACTCCATAGGGATGATAAAATAATGTACAGTGACAGAAAAACATTTTTCCACCAGGTTGATAGTGTACACTTAGGCTTGACGGTGTGCGTTTTGCACACTGGTGAAAATGTCTATACTTTTGGATGGTCCTTTACTAAGTCAACAGTTTTTATGTTGATTTTGATCGTTATCACCCAATCGTCAAAACCTGATGGTGGATATGCCTCAAGAAGCATACTGTTGTCTGTAGTTATGATGTCAGCACCTTGATCGTTGCCATTGATGAGTGCCATTCATTCAAATCACGTGATTATTTAGTCAGCCTCAATTTAAGACAATGGAAATGTAAGCATCGGTCAACAATATTGTGCAACCCACACACTGATGTGGGTAAGAAACACACCCAGGCGGGTCGAGAGGTTAAACATGGGCAGATGCCCGATGTACTAGTAATCTTTGGCTACTAGCCATTTTGATCAAAGTGTGGTCACGGCAGTTGCCCGTTGCAGGTCATACCGTAGTACGTTAGGGTAGTTAAAAGCCATGATCAGTCGCTTCAATGACTTCATATCCGAACATGCGTCTCTCTCTCTCTCTCTCTCTCTCTCTCTCTCTCTCTCTCTCTCTCTCTCTCTCTCTCTCTCTCTCTCTCTCTCTCTCTCCCCCCTCTCTCTCTCTCTCTCTCTCTCTCTCTCTCAAACCAGCACGGAATAAACGGAACTCAATTCCTATACGGTCATGCATATGCCCATGTTCGGGTATGAAGCCATTGAAGCGACTGGTTTTGCCCTTCACCAGTATTTGATCTATACTACCGTATAACAATATAATTTCTTACGACCAACTGCCGTGATCACAACTTGATCAAAATGGCCAGCAGCCGTAGTTGGCTGTCATATCGGTTGGCAGATGAAAGTGTGACTGTTACACAGGTAGAAACATAGTTCCCACTGGATACCTTTCAGTGTCTTGTGCAGATTATGCCCTGAAAAAAATGGCACTGGACTTCTCAGCAGTAAGGTCCCCGAGGACAGTCAAAATTGCAGGTGGTCAACATTCTGTTCTGTTGAGTTTTACCTGTGATATATAATTGAACTGTCCAAATCGAGTGACAAAACAAGTATGCAGTGAAAACGGTATCCAAAAGCAAGCAGGAGACAGCGTATCTTTGCAAAATAACTGGATCGTGTCGTTTTAATGTTAAATCTATAAATTCATGTGTACCTTTGATCATTGTACGAAGCCTTTTTCTACTATTCTGTACACAACGCAGCCCTGTCAGAATGATACTGAACCCTTGTTTGACATAAAAAGGACAACAGATTCCTAAAGCTTGAAGATACATTTGCATGTGGTATAACGAATGGGAGAAATCTCGGAGCCGTCGGCTTGAGTCATCGGCTCAGCCGTTCTTCAATTTCTAACCGACTCACCTTATTTTTAAACGAGCCGGCTAAGCCGACGGCTTAGCTGAAGTGTTCTAATCTCCTGCCGTAAGTCGACAATATCTGATGTCGCACAGCTATTGGATGGCCAGAACATTGGATGCAGCTGTATCTGAAGGAGTCGTGACTTGCTGCCTTATTGCCTGAACCACTTCCAATTCATCAACAAGGGAGACCATCTCTGCCGATATCATATTCGAACACGAGAAAGTTTAATGATTCGCCTCTATGCGAACGTGAACTCTGAGGTAATAATTCGTTACGTGTTCTGGCAATTATGTTTTCACTTTGGACTGCATTATATAAATATATATATATATATATATATATATATATATATATATATATATATATATATATATATATATATATATATATATCTGAAGAAACACTGTGCAGGAGTCCATTAGCATTGGAACATCTTTGCAAGTATATCTATATTGTTGCACAGTGTTGTTCAGACAAACTCAAAAAACGGAGCATCAGTTTCACCCCATGTTCATCAGTTCTATCACTACCTACTCCCCAAGCGTGTTTTTTTCCGAGAGATTGCTCAGACAGCTTTATTTCTCTTCTTAAACCTTTGAATCGAACAGTCGTTACGTTGCAAGACGGGTGCCATCATTCTGATGACGACTCTATTCCGTGTTTCAGATTACAACTTATTGTGCTTCATATTCATGCGGCATTTATCCAAAGTTGCCGGGGGTTCTGGGATAGGCTGCTCGCTTTCTAATCTAACATTCTCGTATTCGAATCTCGAGCAAGCACTTTTTTCTTTTCTTTATTATGCTAAAATTCTTCTTTTTTTTTTTTCTTTTTTTTTGTTTACATTCTTTTTGATTTTCCTAAAAATTGATTTTTTTCTTTTATCACAGCAATTTTCTCTCATTTTTATTCCCAAAATTGAGCATTGGGCATGGCATTTTTTCTGGTTTTTTTTTTTTTTTACTTGCAGCCTATTAGAAAAAGTTCCAACCGACACATTGTCGCTTGCTTTTCTGTCTTCACATGTCGTCAGTTCGGCCCTTCGGACTTCTCCGGTCCTGTTGCCTTCGGGCTTCTCCGGCCCTTTCGCAGCAAAGAGACATTTTCTCAGTTTTATATTTCTGCACTACACATTTCTATACTGAGTTTTTCCTACTGACCTATGACATACTTAGGGGTCAAGCATCACTCATAATGCTCAGTTGATATGTCGGTTGGCATATTATAATAATAGAAGTTTTTCAGGAAGCTAACCAATTTTGTATCAGCGTCCTCCTTTATTCCCTGAATTTCACGGGTATATAGGGCTAGTTTTGTAATAGTTCACAACAGGTTTTTTCGGTAACTTCCATTAAAACCTGACAGCTTTACGCCACGCAGCAAGCAATCTGTACACCATTCATTTGAAAAAAATCCATAACTGAAGGTAATAAAAGGACATAGGTAAGACTGAAACAACTGATTACCTGTAGTGGCAAAAGCTTTGCCAAATCACAATTCATACTCTATTTCAACATAACATTTGTGTGTGAGCATGCCAGAATGAAGAATAGGTTGCAACATACACATTTAATCCTGTAGCGTAAGAACAGGACCATGCGAAATGACCCTTGCCACCTTTTCTAAGATTTTGCTCTAAATCACGGGAATAACTGCACAACACTTCTAGAGAATCAAACAGGGTGCACAATAAATTAAGTTTTACGAGTGGTCCGGACAATATCGGAGATGCAAGAAAGACGAAAGTAGAAATACATTTCATGAAAGGACACATTTGTATTTCTGTGACGGAGATCACTGAAAATCGGGATACGCATCGCAAAAACAAAATCTGCACTTTCTATAGGTTCTCTATCTTAAAACAGAAAGGATGATAAATTGATACCTCTAGGGTAGGTTCGCCTTAAATGTTGCACCTGAAGGTATCACTTGTCAGCGGTCCTCCTTCTTCAGAAGTATCAAGTGTGGTCCTTATTGAACAGTCCAATGTTAGCCAACACTTTCACCTGCTTTATTTAAATTATCTTCCTGGCGTCTTGGATTATACATGACCGACAGAATTCTTAACAATGCCGTCTTGAAAGAGATCCTAAACCGTAACTCAGATCGATTGGAATAACTCTTACTCCTTTCTACTTTAAGCCAGATGCAAACAAGGCAGCCAGTGACGCCAATATGTCTTCTATGAAAGAAAAACTGTACGCATGAATGATCGATTACCCTTATTGTGAGAATCAATTCCAAAAGGTAGATTTTCTTTTCAACAGAGGGTAATTTGTGGGATTTTAAAAAACATATATATTTTGTTCTTGTGCTGACCTTTCCAACTGGATTGTAAAACAAAATTTTCAAGCCACATGAAAGCCAGCTGCATCTTTTAGACAATTCCAGTCGTAAAAGCTTATATCCTGCAGCTGACCAGAAATTCCTCCCAAAATACTAGTTCTGAAACACGTGAAAAGTCAACATGGGAAGTTTTTAAAATTAAATGCATTGCACAATAGATTTAAAATCATGTCTAGAATTATGACATGTCTTTTTCATGACGATAAGTTTATCGTTATGTGTGTTTGTGTAGGTATAGATGCAGGTGCGCATATGGGTCCGGGTATCAGTGCATCACCAGTTTCTCCAGTTCTATTCAGGGCGTTTAACGTGCCTTCTTTTACGATGAAATACACGTGCTGTTTCTGAGGCGCATCATCGCTGCCCAGAATAATGAATCTCAATGTCTGAACCTAGTAAATATGCACTGTAGAAAAATAAGAGCTTTGTTTTCTGCCAAAGCGTTAGCAGATTTCTTAAGGCAAATCTCATGGGGCAACTCTATCGTTATCATGTGTTTAGTGTCGCCGGCTGTTAAATTAGCGGCAGCGAACAAACCTTTTATGGTAGTTTTTTAGTTCCCAAAAGTTTTTCTCTCAAGCGAATTGTCGATAAAATCATCAACAGGTCACATACTGTGCGGCCATAATCCTAGCCGGCAGCTTTTCCTGTTGCATACTGGATCGAAGGCGCACTCAAGGAGAATTTTCTTCATGTGATCACGGATATTGATGAAGTAACCTTTCGCTGCTCAAAATCCCACCCCCTCCATGTCAAATGTCTGCTAGGTAGAAAACTTACGTCCGGTAAGTGGATATAGCTTCGAGAAGAGTGAGTTTATCTGAGCGTTATATTACGACAGCAAAGAGGAGAGTCCCAAGGCGGAGTTACACATCCCTTAAATTGAACTTCTTTCTCTCATCTTCGGCGATGTGATGTATCACTCAAATATACTCGTATGTCTCATCTTAAGATGCTGTAGCCAGTTGCAAGACGGGTTTTCCGTTTAATTCAAGTTTATATGTCATAGAAACAAGATTTAAAACAATTGCTGACGCAATAATACTCGACGTTTAAAGGTATTATATGGTCTTGTATTTGTTTCTGGTCATTAACGTTACAAACTGTGGGGTAACTGAAGATTACCAAATGTTGTTAGCCATCAAGGTATATTTTTTGTGTAATTTGCCAACTAAGGATAATAGGCCAAGATTTTGTGCGGTACCAAGAAAACAAAAAATGCAAGAATCAGATACAATTCAAAAGTACCCATAGTTGGATATAGGCCCTGCATTGTATTTTACTTATTATCTCTGCCTTGCCACGTTATTAGGGCCTTCTTGTATTTTATTACACATATTCCAGTGTATAATTATGTCTGTGTGTGAACACAGACATATTGTTTTACCCAATATTCTTCTTTCTTTCCGCCAGATTTTTGTGTCGTCTTAAACTCAGACACCGTGCAAGCTAGAAACTTCAAACTTTGCATGGCTATAGCACCTGCAGTGAAGTTTTGCGTATCGTTCTGAATAGTCAAAATTTTGAAAATTATACAACTTAGGGCAATTAAAAAAACTCAATTGCTTCTGGCTTCCAAGGTATTCATCCGATTTTGATGATGTTGGACCCAAATTGTAGATATTGTAACACTGCACATTTTTGTAACTTACATGTGACCTCTAAAGGTCAAAGGCCAAGGTCATTTGTACGTTTGAAATATTCAACGGGCCATAACACAGTCAATTTCCATCCAATTTTGATCATATTGGATAGAAATTGTAGTAAACACTGCACATTTTTGTAATTTACATGTGACCTCTAGAGGTCAAAGGTCAAGGTCATTTTGCCATTTGAAATATTCATGTAGCTATAACTTGGTCAATTATCATCCAATGTTGAACATGTTGGACACAAATTGTAGCTACTGTAACACTGCACATTTTTATAATTTTCATGTGACCTCTAGAGGTCAAAGATCAAGGTCATTTGGACCTTTGAAATATTCATCTAGCCATAACTCGGTCACTTTTAATCCAATTTTGATCATGTTGGGCTCAAATTATAGATATTGTAACATTGCATATTTTTGTAATCACATGTCACCTCTGAAGGTCAAAGGTCAAGGTCATTCGGACCTTTAAAATATTCATCCAGCCATAACTTGGTCAATTTTCATCCAATTTTCATCATCTTGAGCTCAAATTGTATATGTGACCTCCAGAGGTCAAAGGTCAAGGTCATTTTGTCGTTTTAAATTTTCATCTAGCTAAAACTCAGCCAATTATCATGCAATTTTGATCATGTTGGACACAGATTGTCGTTGCATATGGGCACTTGTCAATGTGGGCAGGCAGGATGTTGCTGATATTTTGGAAATAAAAAATACTTTTTACAGGCAAATTCTAATTTCTTCTGATGTCCAGATAGTTTTCAGTTACATTTGACCTCTAAGAATCAAGGTCATTTTGCCTTTTGAATGTTTCATCTAGCCATAATTTAGTCACTTTCCATCCAATTTTATTCATGTTGGACTCAAATTGTAAGTGTTGCAACACTGCATATTTTTTGTAATTGTGCAAATTTTTCACACACACAAACAGATTTGCTTTCAAGCAAATCTTTCTTTTCAAGTTGTTCCTTTCTGTTCGTTGTGTGTCTTGATGTATAAAGTGAAAACTCGTTACAATGGCACCATTTCTTGCTGCATACTGTGTCAATGATCTGAACATGCCCTGTGAAAGAGTCAAATAAATAGGGAATTTAACTTTAGGTCCCTCAAACTTGTGTGTTGCATGCCTGAGTGTTTTTATAATGATATTGCACTGTATATGCCTTAATGATGATGATGATGATGATGATGATGATGATGATGATGATCATCATCATCATCATCATCATCATCATCATCGTCGTCGTCGTCGTCGTCATCATCATCATCATCATCATCCAGGAAAAAAAATGCCAGATGAACAGCTTTCTCGCTCAACCTGCACAAAGGACAAAGCGTCCCTATGTTGTTGTGAGAAAGGATATTTTATTTTTAAACAAACGTGCCATAGTCCTCATGGAGATAATACATTAATTATGTCCCACATGGTTTCGAGGACTTTGTCTCTATGGTAAAAATCATAATACTGCTTTTCGAAAACAAGCAGAACTCAGGTCCAATGGGGGACATTGACCCTGATTATCACGGAAGGTGGTCTCGCAAAAACAACTCCAAAGCCGGAAAATTACCCTGAGGGATTCTGCCTTGTTAAATGCAATTGGCAAAGTAGTGATAAGGTCACCAAATCATTCTTCAGAAGGTTATATATAATATGGTTTAAAGAGCCTTTGCTCTACTTCAGAATGCCCAATAGATTTATTACAATATGCACGCTTAATCTCGATCGCCAACTAAGCAGGATCAACGAAGATGCTGGCCAAATGTTCATGGTGTTGACAGCATTTATTCAATGTAGGATGCCAGCGGAGTAATTACAATTGCTATCAGGATATCTGAAAACCCTACGTTGTTACCTAACTAGTAGGGTCATATAGTTGAAACACACTAAACCCTTCCTCTGTCTGTTATGAATCTGGATTTCAGGATATCAGAAATTCACACAACTGAATTAAATCAGCAGATGATAGTTTTTGGAGTGTGCCATTTATGGTAACAAACAAATAAACAGTTGACAAACAGAAGAAACAGATGGCAGACATTATGATCTTTGACAGACTGCTGTGTGTACCACCCCACATGCAAATAATTATATGCTATTTGGTGCTGTTGGTTTCCAATTTTCTGCTAGGTGCTTAGCACAGACGGTTGCTGGTTAAGAGACCCGGCCATTCCGTGGTCGCAAAACATAGAAATCAAAGTTCTCAATATGTAATTAACAGTACTAACTACACGTGAACAGAAGTCATTTACGAACCTATAAATTAACTACATTAAAAATAAAACAATTTTGAATGTTGCGGAACATTTCGTAATTATCTGTGAAGTATTTCTTAGCGGACTTCGAAAAACCAAAATACCAATGGGTATGTACTTTCTGTTTTACAGCCTAAGGTGGTGCATTTAAATACCTGTAATTTCACTACGCTTATCTGAGTGACAGTTTTGCAGAAGGAAACAACAGCAAAAACACATCAAGCAGAAAAATAGAAAAAAATTGTAGCGCCACCTGTTGCACAAAGTGTTCTTATGCAATATCCAAGCAATTGATAAAGCGATTTTGGAAAGGGTTTTATTTCACGACTCTGCCAGTTATAAAAAAAAAATCATAAAATCCAAAAATCCATGGAGTGTGACCATTTGAAAAAGTGATCGAGATATATTTCCAGTAGAAAACTGTATGACAGAACTCTCACTGAAAGGTTGATAAGGGCAGGCTATTAGTGAAAACGGGGGTGTCCACCCACTAAAATCATTAATTTTCAGTGAAAATTTCATGAACGCCTACACTGAAAAACACTTGTTAGTCAAAATACTTACAAGGACTTTTAATTCAAATCTTTTAGTAGCTGTATAATCAGTTTTGTACACATTGAGCCAGTTTTCTTCGGTAGCTGGCTCCATGTGTATTATTCATGCTTTCACTTGAAAACAGTGGACTGGAGCAGTTTTATTGTATTTTTGTGTTCGTGGTATAATTATCTGCTACTGTGATATTATTATTTTTCATTAGTGCTATGTTGCTGTAATATACGAATGTGCTATTTTCACCCATAACATGGATTCATGATAATTGTGTTTCATATCTCCTTGTCATTTGTCTTATTTTATCCAGATATACTCGTATTTGACTGTGATTTTTCCCCGGTAACGGGGGTTTAATTAAAATTGTATATAAGTATTTACCCCAGGTACATCCCCACCAAGTGTGAAGTAAATCTGGTGAACGAGTTTGGAGAAGTCAAAAATGTAAATTACTGTTCCAATCCCATTCACTTGAATAGTAATTAATGGGAATATACGCAACAACTGACAAGTACCCAATTACAAACAAAACAAAAATAATCGTTAATAATCAGAGATCAAGTGTATCACCATCTTGTGAAGCAAATTTCTGTTGCGGCCAAAGTTCTTTAAAGTTGGTGGCCGATTAAATCCACTTATCGGGGTTCACGCAAGCCCCAATAAGGTGAATGAATGAATGACCTTTACTGCAACTGCACCAATTCATACATATCCGTGGTATTTTGTTGATGGTTCTAAAAGTAAGAAAAAAAAAGTACAAGCAAAATCTATAGCTACACCATATATATATAATTATATACATATATAAATATATATATATATATATATATATATATATATATATATATATATATATATATATATATATATAAATATATATATATATATATATATAAATCATACAAACATGTGTGTATCGAGTTGAACCAAAAGAATAGTTTACCTTTCTATCACAATTTTCCTCTGATTTTCTACAGTTTCTATCATAAATTCCCCAAATTCCAAATTACTTCCAGGTCATCACATTTCATTAACTTAATAAATTTATCTTCCGGAGTTAAATATTCAAAATCGGCTACAAATTCTGACACATTATCAATAAGTTGTTTCCTGGCTTCACAGAACTTTTGACAAATTTAAATGTAATGAAATACGTCTTCAAATTCAAACACAAGTCCCAAATTCTGTCATCAACTGGTACTTTAACTAGCCTTTTGTGTCTCCCTTTTTCAATACTCCAATTATGTGCACGGATTCTTAATCGGGTTAAGTTTCTTCTTTCATCGATATTGTTCAACACCAGTAAGCAAGTTTCCATTTGAAACTTTGATTTAAATTTTGAATATGTTCTTAATTTTTTTATCTGGAAAAGATTGTCTAGAAGTGTTAGTGCGCCATTGAATAAGAATTTCTCCTGTAATAATTTTTGTATAATATTTGCCGAAAAGTCTCCAAATTCATCGCCGCCATTGTTCCAAATATCTTCGCATTCGATTAATTTTAAGGTTTTTTTCACAGTGTTTAACCAGTTAGAGTTAGTCAATGAAAAAATTTCGGAGTTACATTTATAGGCATCTTACAACAACTTGTCATGGTTAGAGTGTATAATTCGGTACCAAATTTTACATATAGTCTTTAGTATTTTCAGAGAATATGGAAAAGCTCCGAGCTCACTCAAAACCGCAATATTGCATGCTTTAGAGTTCACTCCTAGAGTATATTTTAAAAAACTTAAATGTAACTTTTCGAATTCAGTCTTGAAATAACCTGAAGTATTGTCTTGACCGATACAATTTATAGGGGATAGTACATACTTCGCAACCATAAAGAAATATGGGGGCAATCAGTTTATCAAATAAATCAAAATATAAACGAACGTCAAATTTTTCACCAAACAGGGTATGTTTTAAGCGTCCAAGAGCCTTTTCAGCTTTTTCACATATAAATATGTTATGGCTCCAGCAAAATTTCCATTAGATGTCATTTCAATGCCGAGGTAGGTATATTTATCAGTTATTTCTAGTTCTTCATTACCAACAAAGAAGCATCTCCTTTTTTTTTTACTAGACCTATTAAATATAACAACTTCGGATTTTTCTACATTGATATTCAAATTCCAGTTCTTGCAACATGCGTGTAATTTATCCAAACAACATCGTAAGCCATGTTCATATCCGAAATTAGCATCAGGTCATCCGCATAAAGCATACAGTTTAATTTCTCATTATATAGGGTTACTAGATGGTAATTATGTGAAAAATTTCTGGCAAATCATTGATGAATAAATTGAATAGAGTCGGGCTTAGCACACATCCTTGTTTACGCCATCATGCAAATATATTTTTTTCTGATATTCCCGAATTAAAATTAATTTAGAAAGACGACTTATCATACATGTCTCGCAAAATGTTATACATAAAACCGCCAATATTGTAATTCACACATTTGTAGAATAGTCCATCATGCCACACAGTATCGAAAGCTTTTTGGAGATCGATAAAACACACAAAAGGGAATTTTCTTTTCAAGAAATTTTGACATACTTGTCTAGAAGGGATCGAAGCACGAAAATGTGATCACTCGTTCGAGGGTTTCTACAAACCCGATTTGATATTTATTATTATAATTATGTTTTTCCATGTGAATTTGTATCCGTTTTTTTCTAGACTGTACAAAACAGTTAAGATAAACAGCTACTCAGAGAGATACCTCTGTATTTATTAGTCTCATAGAAGACCCTCCTTTGTGAATAAGTGTTAGCAAACTTACTTTCCAAAAACAGGGGAAATGTCCAGACATGTAAATCGTGTATACCTTTTCAAAAATTGGAAGCAAAACATTTCTACCAGATTTGACCATCACATTCAGTATGCCATTATTACCTGGGGATTCACCATTTCTTGACCCATCAATGCAGTTATCTATCTCTTTTGTAGTAATTTTGAAATCAAGTTTCGAAAATGTTAGGGTTGTATGACTGTCTAATTTTTGTCGCACCTCCTCGAACATGGGGCTATTCCTTGCTTTCGATTCATCAGACATGATTTTGGTGAAATGCCTCAACCATCCAAGCGCTTCTTTTTTTCAGATGGGCTTAGTTTTGGATATACTACATTTTTCAACTCTTTGACCAATTTCCGATACTCTTTAGGGTTAACATTTTGAAGTTTACTCAATTAATCCATGGTATTATCTTTGAAATTCCGTTCACGTATTTTGTTCATTTGGCGGACTTTCGTGATATGTTTGTCTTAATGGATAATTATGAGGATCTGAAGTTAACTTTCGGCCTAAAGTTTTTATATTTTGAAAGAGACTATAACATCTTTTATTAGCGTATGTAGGTAAAGTTTTCTTTTTACGTGTCTTATTAAATTTGTATTTCAAGGCTAACTTTCCTGCTTTATGTAATACGAAGTTTAAGTCGTCTACTGCTCTGTCAACACATGGGCGGCCCTGTGTGAACGTCGTCCCCATAAAAGCGTTAATTTCATTCTTACAGACTGTTTCCGGGACAAACTTAAAAGCTTGGGGATCAGTGTTTTTCCAAAGCAGTTTGTGTGGAAGCAGTGCTAAATTTGATTTTATTTTGCTGTAAAAAACGGGTAGAAATCGGGTAATGTTGGCATCTAATGTTGCATGTTAACATACAATGGTCAGTAAACCAGGTAAATGGGTGAATCATCATACTTGTTACCATATGGTACACTAATAAATCTGTTACAATGTAATCTATACACGTGGCTGGTGTGGCATTTGCACTATAACATGTACATTGGCTTATTATATCTCCAAATTTACGACCGTTTAATGTCTTTAATATACGGAGACCACTGGTCAATCAATGCTCTACCGTGCCCGTCTACAGCTTGTTTATCACTATCACATTTCATGATTGGAACATCAGCATAATTATCTATAGGTAGTGGTATGTGGAAATCGTCAGCTTTGGTTGCTGGGACGTAATCGTTTGCTGTTTTGGTAGCAGCATTGAAATCACCCATCAGTAAACATTTACCATTCAAGGAAGAGAACATACATATATCAGCAAACAGCTTTTCACAAAGATTTACATCACTTGTATACATTCAATTTTCAGGTGAAACACATGATGTGCATAACTACAAATCCCATTCAGTACCCAATAGCCTGCCAGTGGATTTTACTTTTTGTCCAAAGCAAGTCATAATGTGTAATTGGTAATAATTCTACATGAGGTTTAAGTTTTCATGAATATATACTGCGATTATATACTGCGATGCCTCCAGAATTTTTGTCTGCTTTATTATTTTTTTGATCTACAATTTTTATGACAGCAGTAATTTGGAACGTTTATATCAGGGTCGGGTCCGGTATGAGTTTCTGTTAGACCGAATATGTCGTACTGTGCGATTTTGGATATAAAATTGCTATCATCGAATTTTGGCACACTACGGCCACCGACACGATGTTTGTGACCATGTATGTTCCATGTCATGACTTTTAGTGTTTCTTCCATAAAACTGACAGTTTACATAATTTATCGTTGATTGCCATACATGTATCTGTTATTGGAATTATTTCTCTGTCCTAGAAATCCGCGATTTCTCTGCCCCTGAGATCCACGGTTTATATTGGGTCTCTTGAGGCTGGGATCAGTTGTGTGTTTCGAGTTGACAGCAAGGAGTCGTGCACCATCGGTGTTTACATGTACAAAGTCCTCGAACAAATCATACCTTCTCCCACCGTACCGAAATATGAAACTGTTACACGCGAGTATTGTCTTTCCCGTCGAACCTGAGTCGGATTAAGAGTTAACGGCTTGTCCCTTGAGATCGCGGTCCCCGGTATCAATCCTTGGCAGGCCTGTTGAAATAATCACATCTTTACCTGTTTCTGATGACTGTATTTTTTCAAACAGGGATTTTAGATTTTTAACAACATTTGTTGGCTCTGCTGTGTTATCTTTGATATCGTTTGATGTCAAATGCATTACTGATATGTCGTATTTTTCTATACACGTGGGCACATATGTATCTGCCTCTTTGATAGTGTATGCTGTGACCTTTGTTGTATCATAATTTTGAATGAGTTTATCAGGCTATATGTGTTTCATTAGGGAGCTTCCGAGCAGTATCATCTTTTTCTTGGATGGAGGCGGGGCTGTTACTTTCTGCATTCTTTCTTCCCACACATTTATCGTGTCCGGACTACTCCCCCGCTTTTCTTGACTGTCTTTCTTTTTGTTTTCCGCTTGGCTCCAAGGTGATGTAGCTTCTCCCATTTCCCATTCCTTGGGCCGGCAGCTGCCATTCTACTGTTTTTGCCCTTGCTTCGTCAACTTCCTTTCGAAGGCAAGCTATTTTTTCTATTGAGTAAATCAATTTCTTCGTCCTTTTTTGCAAATCTTTCGTGTAATTTATTCCAGTCTTCGCATAGAGACTCCCTTACGCGTTTCCTTGTTTCCATTTCTCTCTCAATTTCATAATGAAGCTCCTCTATTCTGTTTTCATAGTCTTTTTTTTCTGTTGTTAAGTGAGTACCAGAGACAAGTTAAGTGATTGGCAGGTCATCGCAAGGAAGACATGTTGCGTCATGCAGTTGCATCGTAATATTTTGCTTTCTGGACGAATGGTCAATCGCCTGGCGAGTCTAACACAACCTAAAAGCATAAAATGAATTAATAAAAAAAATAACATCATTATTCTACAATAAATATTTTAATGGGTGTTTTAATGCAGCATTGAAAAAAACCCCATCATGTTTCAATGTGAACCACACTTCGAGCTAGAAAGAACGGAGAAGCTTAGGCCTAGCTCTGTGAACTGCTTTCATATGATCATTAACCGTGTCAATGGTACTGAATGTCCAAAATCCAGCGCTCGTGCACATTTCTACTACTACAAGTCCATACTGGTAGGGTCAGGGCCGTAACGTTTACAATCATTATTACAAACTCTTATTATAAAGTCTTAACACGAAATGTTATAAAACAGGGGGCGGTGGTGGGTGGGTAGCTGTTTAAAGTCCGATCGCTATAAACTTTAAAGGTTAGTGACATGATTCCTTCAGAACGTCAATGTCAGTGCTACTCACAAAAAGTACACATTACTGTAGTAGAATTCAAGGTTGAATGATTTTGCCGAAAGATCGAGGTACGTGGTTATCTTTATTCAAGTCTCCCGGTTTGGGTTCATACACAGCTGCTAGTTACTGCGGCAGCCTGAGCTGTGCGTCCAAAAACAAACATGCGTCCTGTCTGCGGCCAATGGTTCTGCGATTTTCGCTGTGAAAAACCTTCGTGGAAAGGACTAGATGTGCTCTCTCTCTCTCTCTCTCTCTCTCTCTCTCTCTCTCTCTCTCTCTCTCTCTCTCTCTCTCTCTCTCTCTCAGATTGGTCATCTTCAAGGTCAATTATGTGTCACTGGGATTCCGGTCGCAAGGGAAATTAGAAGGGTTAGGGGGCGTCGCTTGACATTCACGTACATTTCTTACGTGTCTTACTTCGCCCGACACGTGCAGACAGTCCCAATAAATGTACGTAAGTATCTCGCCAGTGCCTCATAAACCTCACATATTTGTTTAACCCTGCCACAAAGCACATTTCCCTCAAGTATCAATACAATCTGAGATCCGGCTTAGGCCAAGCAGTTGAAAACAGCGAAAACACAAAATGTGGAACAAAGAGCAAAAAAAGGAAAAAGAAAACAAAGTGCAGCGCTCTCTGAAGATATTAACGTCAAAGGTTCACAAAAATGTCCCTTTTCAATTTCAGAGCAATTGATATACCAGTTTTGGGTATTTTAAAGTTTTTGCCATCCAAAAAGAATCAAAACAAAAACAAGGGACAAAAGACAAAACCAAACAAAAATAAAAATCCAAAGGTCACTGGTCAATGGTGCATAACTATTTGAAAAAGTTGGTATAGAGCAACCCACGGTACATTCCCGCCATCTTTGAAGATAACCTAGCCGGCGTTTTTGGAAATGAGGACGACAATGGACGGATCACCATCCTATAACCTCAGCTGATTTATAAGTCAGTAGAGGTAAAAATCTAACAACGAATTTTTCAAAATTGTGAATTGTAACTGACAAGATACACATCTGACATTGAAAACCTCACGAAGCAGTCATGTGGTTCTTGACACTACTGCACATCGGCCAGTCCTCCGTGGGTGAGCAGGTCGCACTGCATTAGCATTATATAAGATAGAGTCAAGTAAATCGGAATATTCAATTTTGCTCATGCAGGAGTGCGTGTGATATGCCCCATAAATTTGAAATAGATTTATAGTGTTTTTCATGTTTTTTCCAGGCCTACCCATCCCATCACAAAAGGTCAAAACTCTGTATTATGTAATTAAAATTCTGATTGCGCACAACCATTGCATAGTGCCACTGACTCTGCAGATGTAGCTAGGCTTTCAACCGACAAGATGAATGGAAAGGAAGCTGAAACTAATAAAAGCTATACAAGTGAATTTGATTTATATCCACACACTTTCAAACGAGTTTTCAGTATACTGCCAAATTTCAGTTGGCACGGAAGCAATTTTAGACGTAATCTTTCTCAAATTAAAGTGACAACAAGCTTATTGTGACGAAAGATTGACAGCATTGGATCTTCGAATTTTCCTAATGGATGAATTCTTATGAAATTTGTAAGTTGAGCTTCGGAAATTAGAATCGGACCGAGTAAAATCAAACAAACAAACGCAATGAAATGGTTCTATCTGGCAAGCAAACGCAACTTTACTATCACAGGTCTGGATGAACAACAGGCATAAGATACCCATGTTGCGGTAAAGGAAGTCATTCAGAAACTGGAAAAGTATTCGAGTCTTTACCATCAAATGTCTTAAGTACAAAGAGAAGTAACAGCCGAAGACCTGTTCTCGTAACGTGTTCCAAGTACCGGAATTCAAGTTATCTATACATATTCAGGGCAGCGCTACAACCGAATGGGTTGAACTATGTTTATGAAGACTTGATGAAAACGCAGCTGAAACTATTCTTCCATGTTCACGCGGCAAAAAAGCAAACGTATATCACTTGGACAATAAAATAATCGGTGTTTGCCAGAATTGTGACGAATTTAATGTTCAACTCCAGCCAGGATATCTCAGAGATTGTCCCTGGATATGACTACAATTAGAATTCAGTGTGATTATGGAACCTCGATTTATCTTGTATCTCAACAACGATCAAAAGTAACTGTATATGGCTAGGCGTTTTAACAGTCAATCTGAAATTTTTTTATGGAAAAAAAAATGTCTTGATATAAAATTTGTTTTCCATCAAAAACTATTTTTTGATTTAAAAAATAATTATTAATATCAAAAATAATTTTTGTTGTCAATAAATCAATTCTTGAGACTGAAATGGATGAAACGCCTGTATGGTAGACCCAATGCTAAATGTAGAGCTATCTTTCAATCATTCTTGCAGAGCATCAAATTAAAAGACTTATTTATGAGTAGATGCTGCATTGACCTGGAAAAGAAACAAATTTTGACATTTTATAAACAACTTATTATTGTGTGGAAAGGGTTTAGGCTGTATTTCCAGCCTCAGAACACAAGAGAGGTCAGAACAAAGTTATTTGGTGCCATGAGTATATTATATGGGATAAAAAAAACATATTTCATAAGAAATTGCATAATAAAGGTATAATTTTTATAAATGACATTGTAAATCCGAATGGGACCTTTGCGAGTAACCAAAAGTTCACAGATAATGATGATGCATCGGCTAATTTTCTACATTATTTGAAATTCGATTAGCAACACCAGGATCATTAAAACAATACCTGATTTCTCAACCTCTAACAAATATTGAAAATCTATGATAAACCAAGTTTTAAACTAGCGGGCAAAAAGAAGTGCATTGGTAGAGTACGATGTAAGGACTTTTACTAGGAATTTATGAAACAACAACCAGATGTAGTACCAACTTGTTTTATCAAGTGACAGGAGGTATTTACAATAACTGATGACATGTGGGAGAAAACATTTTCTTTTGCTTTCAAATGTGCAATGAAAACGTGACAATATTTCCAATTTTCAAACTTGCACAGTTTTGTAATCACTAAATGTAAGCGTCTTAACATGCAATTAGTGGATTCAAACATTTGCAATTTCTGAGATAAACAGGACTCAATTATCCACACCTATTGGCTAAAATGCACCCAATCAAACTTAACTTTTGCAGGACTGTTTCACCTCATTTGTGTTTTTCATTCGGAGAGTAACATTTCTTTTATTTATCCAAAATATCACTCAACCTCACTTTCACTGTATCTAAATTTACTTTTAAAAAATTGGAACATTTGGGATTCACAAACAAGACGAGAACTACCCTTCAGTTTCCCAACATGGCGTAGTAATATAATTGTAGTCAAACTTCTGATAGCGATGGCTCTAAGTCTGAATGTTTCTGCAACTCCTCTTTCATTGTAGTCCAAAGGTTTCTAATTCTCTGAAAAAAGTATAGACACATTTGTTTTACATGGATTGTGAAAGAAGTCAAGTATTGACTTATCGAGTCACTCTCCATTGCAGAGATGTTGGCGTATACTTCCTACCTTGCCTAGTGGAGGAAACCGAAGAACTCGGCGAAAAATACGTTGGGCAAATGTTGTTCTCAACAGGATTCAGGTTAGAGAATTTGTTTACAGAACCCAAACCATAATGTTGTAAAGCCCGACATACAAGGTACAATTTTCCTCATCCAACCCTACCAGTATCGGATTAAGTAGCTAAAGATGGATCGTGTAAGCCCCCTCCCAACATGGACTGATAAGAGTTTCAACACCATCCGAGTAGGCAGGCCAAAATAGGACTTGGCCCTATATTTTCAGCCGAGGTCGGGTGAAATTGTACACCATCACCCCTCTGACATGAGGTCAGCCTCATCATCAGAACACATGTACAGCCAAGTGGCCAACAAGTGGACCAGGAGTAACTTGTGACAATAACTCATTGTTGTGTCACTCTCAAGTTCGTACAAGTTGGTAGACAGGACACAAAATGTTTCAAGCCGGCTTTCCCTAATAAAAATTGATCGACTCTGACTGAAAGATTATATCGAGAAAGTGGCCGCCGTGTGCCGTTTAACTCAAACATTGCACTTTATTTCAACTTGTCTGGAGGGTTAACATTGGCCGCGGAAACAGCATAGCTGCACATAGCCACGGTTGTTTCGTGAAACAGCATAGTAGCAGCACTGGGCACAGGATCCAAGAGCCCGCACTGAGTCAAAGTTTTGAGCTTTGTGGAGAAGGTTGCACCGATAGTGGCTACAGGTGCGAAAGTATCGGCGGATTTTTATATAATTGGCAACAAACGTATGCAAACTATCATGCTATTCAGAGACTGTGTTCAAGCCATTAACATAACTAGCAATACCAAGACTTATTGTTTTAACAAATTACGGCTGGTATTGAAAACATACACTATTGTAACTGTATGAAACTAAGCGTTAATTCCAAGGCATCCAGGCTGATTTCGACTTCACTCCTTATACCAAACTTCATGCGGCATCGCTTTTCAGGTTAAATCCCGTGCACAATGCTGCGAAGCTGCAGAGGAACTGGTGCGGAAAGGCATGAGACAGTATTTTATTTGGTCATAGCAATATTGTGCAAGGGCCACATGAGAGATATTAAATTGATTTTCATGCATAAACGTAGCCACTGTTCGACCACTCTGCAGGTTAACATTTTCCAGCGGTCCTGACATAACAAGTATATTGCATAATGGGCGGAGCATATGGCCAATATTTTAATTAAGTCTTTGTTATTCCGAAAAACTTATTTCTTTTAGTAATCACAGTGATTCCAAATTGACTCTTTTAGTGATACATTAATGTCTCGTGACGTACCCAAAGTTCGCCAAGGAAAGCTGTTGACATGGACTTTTATATACCATGTAACTAAAGGCATGCTGGTTCTTGAATAAACGGTCATTTTATAAGGAACGTGAATCTAACACCTTCATTATATTTCTGAGCACTTCGTTTTAGGTGGTTGGCTTTAGTGGCAGTTGGCACTAAGAGAGTGACAATTCCTCACAAAAAGACATCTCTTTAAAGTGACAGCATGCAAAACCACCAAGCGAACCACCGTCCAAACCTGTTATCAGAGCTTAAAGTTATAATATATTCCAACGATCTTTTCTTTTTAGTAAAAACAGGCGTGTGCTGCATTGGATTCGATGGGCATATGGCTGACATACATATTTTCTCGAAGTGAAACTTTATGACAGAAATATATTTTCCAAGCATAAATAATGTAGAACGGAAGATGCTTTGATCAGCTATAATATTCTATCCTCCTTGATTTTTATCACATTGCTTACTCTTTCTATTTCGTTCATCTAGTCCTTTAAACAAAGAAATAATCTGCGTTTAAAAAGTGCAAAATATCGACAGCCTATGCCAGATTGAACTAAAATAAGAACAAAACACTTCATAGAATTGACTAATTCCAAATTTATGTAGGTATGAAGCATACTGTATCGTTTCTTGATCTATGCAATTAATGATTGATATTGCAAAATCAATGTAATTTGCATATTATTTCATAACCCTGTCTTAGTACAGATTGACAACCAATATCATCTTTCATTGTATGAGCTTCTGTTAAAACATTAATCTCGTATAAATGAAAGCGTGCTTGTAACTTATCACTCAGTATTACCTATATGGGCCCCTTTACAAATTTCCATGCAAACATATATGCAGATGTTGCATGCTCTTGGCAGAGGCTGCTCGACTCGACCACTTTTAATGCAAGGCTCATTCATTTATTCCCATTGATATGTTATGATTTATATTTCAGAGGTCATAAAATCGTTCTCCGTTCCCACCAATTCCATATTTTGAATATTTGACAGATGTACAAGCAAAAGGAAAACCTATCGGAACCGATCAAGCCATTTTAAAACGCCTTTTTCATTTCTAGTGCCGTCAAATAACTCCAGCACCAGAATGCGCTCGAGAAGAATAGTATTTCCTAGTTTTGCAGGAAGATTTCATTAATATACCTTGTCACTGACAGCACTTTCCTATGATAACATGGCTCACTATTTAACTGGGTTTCGCTGTGGAGGTGCCACGCTTGCCTTCAAAACTTGAGCTCCTGGAAAGTCGGTTCACTTTTATGCAAAAGAGAGCATCATGACGCATAAAGATATTTATAGTGGCACATATGACAAAAAAAATTAAGAACTGACAGGAAAGCAAGAGTGTATGCACTCGTGGGAACTGATTCAGTGTATAATGACTTTTCGTGTTCCAAATTAACAAAACGGCGATGATCCGTACGCGTGTAAAACAGAAACTTGATGATCATTCTATGAAATTGGAGGCTAATTATCCTGCTAAAGTTTCGAAACCTACACACAATGTATATTGGCGGGCGAATTTGAAATAAATTTGCAAAGATGGGTAAAGCGGCGATAACCTAATTGCTGAAATTAATTTGATGTCAAAATCCCTTGCGTACATGCCGACAAACTTCCAGAGAGACATGGTGCCATGGCATACAGACAGGTTTAATACTATTCTTCATATTCGTGCCCTCTGTGTCATAAGTAAAGTTAATTTTCGCAGTCTAGTCGTATCGCAACGTAAACATCAACAATAACCACCACACTCTGCAACGCAAACCAAATTTCTGCGATTATAGACTCATGTACAGGATTTGCATGGCTTCCATCCTAATTCCAACTTTTCAACATTCTTTATGTTGACTAATACGAGTAAAGGTGGAGTTGCTTTACACCTATTAAGCGAACCGCCCCTTAACCTTACCACTTCCAGCTGGCTGCCCCTCCTCAGTTTTATCCATAATTCCCGTGTATTAAAGTCTCACGCAGTGACCGGTAAACATATTTTACAGTGTTTACCTTTAGGCACCTACGCCAATTTTATTTGTATACCTTAGTCAACAATTTTTGTGTGTTACTTTAATTTTGCGTTACAATACTGTAATCCCATCTCTACAGGTATGTTCATATCCGTTCTAAGATCAAGGGCCTGTCGGAAGGTCAGCGCTTCTGCTGAGCCGTAAATGGAGAATGGAGTTTACAAGATTTTGCAACCCGATTGGTTCAACTGACTGACAAGTCAGAGAACCAAAATGTGATAGGCCGACCAGGTATCTTTTTATATGTGGCCGAAGAAATAAAATTTGGGTTTTGAGTGGTTAGGCCTATATATTTTGGAAAAACTATAGTCTGTATTTAATAAAGAATATTTTAAAGGTTGAGAGGACCGGTTTAAAACCATCAGTTACTTTTTATGGGTGACTCCCTGTCTCAAGTCAGGAGTGAAATTTGTTTCTTTACATTGGAATTGGAAAATGAATATTGATGCTTTGGTAACTCAGGAATCTCTTTGCTGTCATTGTTGGGTTTGGAATTTTATGAATATTGGTCATGTTTTTCTATACTATTACACGAAGGCTATAGAGTAATGTATTTCGTGTTGAATAAATGAGATAATAAGATGTATGCAGCTACACATTCAAGAAAAGAAATGTACAATATAATATAATAAAGAAACGGTTTACTATGGTATTGGTTGAACAAATTGAATCTATGATGTTGCATTACGAACAAATAAATAAATTAACAGGTAAAACAGGCAAAATCCCGAGTGTAATCTTAAGACTGTTGAGACAGATCATGGATGCATAGGTGTCCTGTCTGAAAAACACGGAGAGTTGACATTACACCAGCCGTGGTAATCAGGGGATAAATCCACATGCGTCAAAATATAAACGTGCTGCAACAAATAGCTAATTTCAAGAATCCACAGTACTTCTAATTAAAGTTTTACTTTTTGTTAGTTATCAGTGACTGTGATACTTTGTTTCTCGATTTTTATTCCAGATCGTCGTTGTTGTTTCGAATCTTCGTCATGATGTGAAAGCTACCTAAAAATCACGACACAGCTAAAACGAAAACTAATTCAATATAAACATACTTTATTAAAGCCAAGTAAAAGATAAGAAGTCAATTCAAAAACATGTTTCAAATATTAAAAAACAGTGGGGATTTACATTAAGCAACTTTTGATATGTAGTAACGCTCGTAATCCTGCTAGAAAAACCAATGAACATTGTGCACGAGATAAGCTGGATACAGGTAATACACTTATGGCCATGCTGGTTCCTTGGCCTTAGTAGGCATACCCGATATTGTTTAGGGCCTCAAAGCGGGCTGGCCAATAAACGCATGGATGTGGACTGCATTATAACCTGATGCCTTTTGGACTGATTCTGGTGCTCTTTGCTAAAGGTAATTCTCTACACAAAGCCTTTTTTTCGGAAATCAACCTTAAGAGCAAAATCTGATGTCAATGTAAGACACGTGCAGTACACATAAACTTTGGTGGGCCTACAAAATTCTAAAATTCCAGTGACAAATAAGTTTCAACATTTGCTGAAGGCAAACATACCCGACGAACACCATGTTTATGTTATCAAAATGTACATTACCTACCTAATCCACAAAACGTAAAATTCTGGTGAGGAAGGTTTTTTTCCAAAGTTTACTGACCATGTCGTAGGTTTACATTCATCTTGTTAATTCGCGAGATCCGCGGTAAAGCGGATCAATTCACTAAACAAAAACGGGACGTTATTCCGAGACACTATGCAGCCAAAGTGTAATTGCAGTGATAATTACATTTATTCAATTAAAACAACGTATTGTTAAAGTATGAAGCCACATAACATTGCGTATTGATAGTTTTTTGTGGTAAACGCAAAAAAAGGTTACCTTACATTTGGCTGTCAAATCGTAGTAAATGGTTAACACGCAGGTGACCTCCTTTTGATAAATAAGTCGCGTTTGGACTTCATTCCTCGGTAGCCTCAACCTTACTAATAGAAACGGCCACAAAATATTGTACGTTCTATTGTGCATGTTCGGTAAAGTAGCAATATGAAACCACAGATGGCTTCTGATAAAAAAAATTGCAGGCGTATTTCTATTTTGTCTTTACCTGGATATAGCAGAGACAAAGCTTTCTTATCGGTATTTAGGGAAACAAAAAGTCTCGTATTAGCTATTTTGCCCCTTTTGAAATATTTATTGACGAACATCATCTTATTATTGACCCCAGAACCAATTACTCACCATTTAAATGACAAGCAGCAAAGGTATATGAGTAGGCACGAATGAAAAAGCAAGCCATTTAATAGCAACGCCAATTTTTTCTTCGGTGTCAACCCCAGCAAATGTACTCAATGATCGAGGGCTTGACCTTCATGAGTCATAGCCGGAGGTAAAGGATGTGCAAGATGACGTCTTCAAAAGATTCATAGATTGTTTATTTTAAGTGTAAAGGACTTAAAGAGCTGACCTGTCGAGGAGTACTATAAGCTGTTAGAGATACAGTAATTGGAAAGAAAGTAAACTGTAACTAAGTCTCTCTCTCTCTCTCTCTCTCTCTCTCTATATATATATATATATATATATATATATATATTCCTGCAATTTTCAGTGCCTCTTGCAAACTGATATAAAGGTTACATCCATGAAACAGTACATGGTTACACTGATCAGAGTAACATGAGAGCACTATAAAACCGGTAGTAACGTTCCTGTTAAACGTTGTACTTCCGATCGAAATTCAAAAGGTTTAAGATGTGTATATAACTACAGGATCCAAAAAGAACTGCTCATTTTCATGTCGAAGGTGCTAACCAAGTGGTTGTTTGCACACCTATCAACTATCTGTGTTAATTGCACCTTAGCTTTTTACGAGATGCATCACACAAGTAATGGCAATTGTAACACCCTCCAAACTAATTGGGTCCAAAACACGACCTTTTTGCAGAAACTAAATTTTTAACCTTACATATTTATGTGTGCACTCGTATACCTGATAATTCGATAACCTGTTTGGGCTAACTTATTTCAAACATGCTCAACTTTCTTCGGGATACTTGCACTCTTCCGCCTATTTCTCGCTCCAATCGCTGCGCTGTTGGTGCAAACTTACTGTTTCCACGCAAAAACAAACCAGTCTACGAGCGTCATATTGGGGAATATGATAAAAATTTTAATGAGTTAAGAAGCTACCTCAATAGTGTCAACTGGAATTCTTGTTTTAAGTTAGATTACATCAACTCATGCTGAAATTCATGGTCCAATCTATTTCTAAATGCTGCAAAGCACGGCATTCCAAATAGGAAAATTCAAGTGAGACCTTCCGACCACCCTGGTTTCACTCCCGGCTTAGATCACCTTAACGTCAGATTAAAGGCATATAATAAACAGCAGAAAGTCTCAATCATGACCTGGTGCCGGGGCATACTTCTGTCAACTGCTTAATTACTATCAAGAGCAACTGAAATCTGCACTACAAGAAGATAATAACAAACTCAACCTAAAAAATCTGCATCGTAAATGCTGGTGGCGTATTATAAAATATTTTCTAAATTGCAATCATTCTGCTGCTGTTCCATCTCTTTTACATAACGATAATCAGCTTTCTGATAACCTTACGAACGCAGAAATAATAAAATTCGTTTTTTGCTGAGTAGGGTAACATTGATATCTCTTCAGCTACCTTGCCAGATATTGAGAACTCTCTAACTCCAGACCTTGAGTTCTACATATAAGTGACAGCGCGAAGTTCTCGACATTCTTTTGATCCTTGACAATACTAAGGCATGTGGCCCCGATTTAATAAGTCCGAAACTTTTTCACGAAGCTGCACCGTCCATTCACTCACGAAACGTTGTAATATCTTATTCGTAAACAAGAAATTCCCCCAAGCTTGGAAAAAAGCTAACTTTTCTCCTCTTCGTGAGAAGGGCCTCGTTACTGCATGCAACAATCATAGGCCAGAATCTCTCCTAAGCTGTTTTGAGAAAGTGTTTGAAAAATGTGTTTAAAAATGTTTTTTATTATTTTGGGCGATGACCTTGTTATATCTGCTCACCAGTCTGGTTTTAATCCGGGATATTAGACCGTTAATCTATTACTGTTCCTCTACCATGAAATGTGTTATGCTATTGACCATCAAAAAGACGTTTGCGTCATATTTCTAGCCATAAGTAAAGCATTCCACAAAGTGTGCCGCACAGTTTTGCTGCAAATTAAAGGAAAATGGTATTTCACGTTGAATGGTTTTCAGTCTATCTGCAAAATCGCCAACAACGTCGTGTCGTTATTGAAGGAAAAGCCTCCAATTTGGGCACGGTTGGTGCCGGTGTACCCCAATGCTGAATTCTTGGTCCTCCTATATTCCTTATTTATATATATATATGATATGGGTGATCTTGTACGCTTTAATATCAAACACTTGGCGGATGATACGTGCCTGTATCTAGAAACTGATAATCCTGAAGAGGCACCATCATCTATGAACTCCTTTCAGATATCAACCAATGGGCTGATGATTGGTTAATAACTTTTAATGCCCCCCCCAAAAAAAACCTGATTCAATACTCATATTAAAAAACAACTACCGCTTACTTGGAATAGCCTCCCCAGATCCACTAGACAAGCCGATGACTTATTAGACTTCAAAGCGAAATACCTTTCCCAGGCATAAGAACCAGAGTCATACATGTTCATGTTTTAAGCCGTGTGTCTTGGTAAATGTATTTAAACATGTACTTTTATATCTGTTCTATTTATTTCTTTACTTGTACATATAATCTATTATCCTATGTTGAATTGTATTGTGCTATACTCTGTTTGTAAACATTTTTATTGTAACCTGGGCCTGATGGAAGAACAGTTTTTCACTAAATCGGCCACCCAGTATAAATAAATAGATAGATAGATAGATAGATAGATAGATAGATAGATAGATAGATAGATAGATAGATAGATAGATAGATAGATAGATAGATAGATAGATAGATAGATAGATAGATAGATAGATAGATAGATAAACAAACTAATCTACCAAGTCACCCTCCACTTATCTTTCAGGGTCAAGTTCTCCATAACGGTAGCCAACTTAAACACCTAAGTGTCATATTGCATTCTTATTTGAGATGGACAGATGATATTAATGGAATTGTTGCTAAATCTAGTAAATTGATCAATATCATGAAGGGTCTCAAATATTTACTGTTGATTGCCTAACCTTGGAAACAATTTACAGATCCTTTGTTAGATCAATTCTCGACTATGGCAGCCCTGTTTGGTGGTAATTGTACGCCACTTGACGCTGAGAAATTCGAAAACGTAGATTAAATGCCGCTCGCATCGTCACTGGGGTAATGTGTAGTGCAAGCAATGCAACACTGTACGAGGAACTTGCATGGCATACCTGGGCTAAAAGCAGTATTTTTTTTCTGAATTAACTCTGATGTACAAGCTTGTAAACAAACTTGCTCCTGGTAATTTATGCTCCGTCATTCCTTCAATTCAGAACACGATCACTTATATTACACGCCAACGTTTCGACATACCTCATTTCAGAGCGTGCACTAAACTTTTTGATAGGTAGTTTTTTTTTCCTTCTACAGTTAGATTATGGGACCAATTACCTCTTGATGATAGACAGTCTCAGTTGCTTTAAGCATTTAGTCGTAAGTTATGTCAACCAATTTATCAAAGTAAGAAATGTGATGAGAAATGCAACTGTGGTAAAAGATTTCATCCGTTCAGCACACACGTTTACGTTTGTGGCCAGGCAGCTGAATTCTTCTTCCACACAAAGTCGGTGCCCTTGACTCACCTATGTCCTTATGTGGTTCAACTGTCAAAGATGCATGCCATTGTTTTTCGCCTGTCGTCTATTTGCTGTACCACGCGGTCATAAATGCATTCTATTATTACTGTATGGTTCCAGTGAGTGTTTTCTGTCAGATAATGCAAACAGTTTTTCGGCAATTCATGAATATATTTCAAAATTGGTCTTTTTACAGCAACAAATTTATGTTCCCATGAGAAAGGATACTGATTTTTTACACAACAATGAAATAAACAATGGTGTTTGATTTTCCAGTTCATGTTTTTATGTACGCGAATGTAGCTTACGGCAGTGTTGTAGGGCAGAAATACGTTATGAGCCCCTCTGTCTTCGTTTTGTTTCTGTCATCTTTAAGAGTGTTATTGGTGATGTCTTGTTATGTCCTGTCTCTGTGTATTCTTCGCGAGAGGGATTTGAATAGGCAACAGCCCTTTTTCCCAGTTACTGTTTTGTGTTTTCAGTCGTATGATTAAAAAATAAAATATGTTGAAACCAAACTAATGTCATGCGAAAGACATCGTGCTTTACAGTTCTGACTCAAGAGTTTACATAATGCGATGTAATTATTTGCACCTTGTAGTTCACCGAGCTAGGCATAACTTTAACCTCTCCTGGACATTTAGTACACCAACTGAAGACCGTGCATTATATTCGTTATATATATGAATACCTTCCATATCCAGTAAGACCTGGGTATGGAAGGTAAGACAACACAAAATGTACGCAGCATCGAAGAGAAGTTTCGTCCTTCATGTTACATTGTTGTCCAGTTGCAAAGGGTTTAAAGCTGGGAAAGAATTGCCTTTCCGCATGGTAATAATAATAATAATAATAATAATAATAATAATAATAATAATAATAATAATAATAATACCAACAACAACAATATTAATAATAATAATCATCATCATCATCATCATAATCATAATAATAATAATAATCATCATCATCATCATCATCATAATCATAATCATGATAATAATAGCTTTATTTAAAGATGGAAAACTATGTCATTATGGGCACAATGATTTTCAATGGGCCATCTATCAAGGTATATTATAAAATGCTACATATGTACCTGTAATAAATTAAACCTTAAAGCACCATTGATTAAGGAATAAATGGTTCTCTCAGACAGGCAAGATGAAGCCATGAACCAAGGTGGGATTGCTTGTGTGTAGCATTACATGCTGAGAGAAGTCCTCTTGGGAATACGTTTAGTACATACACTTGGTGGAGTAGCGTGTGACAAATTAAACCATATGGAACAATATTGATCTTACCCATAATATATACGTGTGAAATTTTGGCATTGTGTTTGCTTGTTGAGGAAACAAAATCTTAGAAGCTTTATATTTTGCCGCAAAATATATTTGGAAAAACGACCAAGGGATCGCTACAAGGGGATCTACTTTGGTGAGGGAATTTCGGGCAGTTTGTAGTCATGAACGAGTGATTTACTAAGATATTTATTTAAGATTAAAGGTAGCCCTAAGCTTACATGGAGTCCTTCAAGTAAAGTAAGTGTACTTTCGATTTTTAAGTAATTTTTTAAAGTAGTTTATACAATGCTGAATTGGCAAGCGAGGTCTTGTCAAAACTACAATGTAACTATCAGAGTAAAAATTTAGTTGAAATCTAGAACCATTGGGTTAACCAATGCTGCAAGAGTATGGCTTTTGGCAGTTCATAAATGAAAGCCTTATTACAACAAAGGCTCTTCAAGTTTAAAGGTAACACAGCAACAGATGAATACTTTTGACCATCCGTTCAACACATTTGGCTACTCGCTGTTCTTTCCGGCCACTTAAAATGCTAATGGGAAGTCAATGCGTGACAAACTTGGTTACAGTAGAGAATTCATGTATGGAAAGTCGGCTCGCACTTTAGTCTGCCAAGCACAGGCTGCACACATAAACCTCAGGCAGACCAATCTATATGATTTTCGTATACAACTCGATACAATCTGTATAAAAATGGTCAAGTGGCAAGGCCGCTTCCATTAGTAATTAGCTGGCCCTCTTACTTGCGACAATATGAGCAGTGCCGACGTTGGTGCGTGACTGGTCGACACCTGTTTTGACCAGACATTCCGTGTCAGATTGATATATAAAAAAAAAGGAACTCAAAATCGAGATAAGACGTTGAACAAAATGATATAACATCTTTTGGCGAATAAGTACATATCAGGTATCACCATAATTTTTTTTTTCGAAAGTGACAGTAACAAGCAACGGAGCAGCCTGGCTCGATGCATGACTCATACCGACAAACAAACAGCAGGTCCCGCATACGTAGAGGCTTCATAAAGGTGCATCTTTCTTCCTCACAATAAAACAATCCTTAAAAAGCCATGTTCTCCTTTTTGTGTCGAGCATACAGGTACCTCCATTTGATTACATCTTAATAAATTTGTATCTGCACGATGCCTTGGCTAATATTCCTCCAATTTGCAGAAATGGGCAACGCAATAAATTTTGGTCTATATGTGCATTAGCTACCTTCAAAGCACAGGCTTAATATATTATGGTTCAATATTTTTTCATGATTTTAAACTGCTGCGGGCATAAATGGTGGTTAACCTCTTCGGGCTCAAAAATCCCCTAAGCGCCAAGAATTCAATTATTACTTTTATCGATGTTTTTCAGTCAACGGGGATAGAAGGTATTTCGTATGGAAATTGTAGGTAAGATATATGAAAACGGCACGCAAAAGGTCGACAACTGTACTTGCACAACGAGAGCCAAAACGCCGCAACAAAGCCATCCTCGGCGCCTTTGGTCGAGAAATGCCAAGGAAATTTGCACAAAAATCCTTTTTCTCGGCATCTCACAGCCACTTTGCTGAGAAACGTCCAGAGAATCAAGTTCGTCAGTTTTCTCTCGATGCTCTCCGGCAATTTTGCCGAGAAGGGCCGAGAGAATCAAGTTTGTCTGTTTTCTCTCGGCGTTCCCCGGAATTTTTGCCGAGAAACGCCGATGTCTGCTGCAAAGGTACTCTCCCCTCGGCGTTTCTGGGCACAAAATGCCGAGAAACACCGAGGTACCTTTCTCCCTTATACTTACTTCGGCGTTTCTCGCCAAAATTGCCTAGAAACGCCGAGGTACCTTTCACCCTACTTTTCACCCCGCCATTTCTCCGCATTTTTGCCGAAAAATGCCGCGGTAATGCCTAAAGTCTAAACTGTCTGGGCATTCCTCGGCATTTTTGCCGAGAAATGCATGGGTATGGATTGGAGACTTGAATATCTTGGCGTTTTCTAAAATTCCAAGGAAGAAGATATTCATGAGAAGTAATGTTCAAGGTACTCTGCATTGCGTGTATTAGCCTAATTTGCATACATTGAAACGCTACAACTTTTGTTCTTGGTTTATTGGATGTGGCCATGTCACAAACTTTAAACTGAAGTTTGAATGGCAGCACTATTTATAATAGTTTTGAAGCTATTTAAGATTAAGATTTTGTGTATTCACCTTATTTGCATAAATTAAATTCCTACAACTTTGGTTCATGGTTCATTGGATGCACATATATCACAAACCTAAACAGTAAAGTTGAAATGCCATATCAACCTGTAATAATTTCGAAGCATTCATGATTTAAATTTTGTGCATTTGCCTTATTTTGCATAAATTAAAATCCTATTACTTTGGCTCATGATTCATTAGATGCGGACTATGTCACAAACCTACAAATTAAAATTCGAATGGCACCTCTATATGTAATGATGTGATGTCATTCAAGATTTAAATTTTGCATATTTATCCTGTTGATGAAGTGTAAATAAAATATGTTTAAACCAAGTGACACTTGACAACCATGGCTCGCTGGCACGGTTGGCTTCTTCCCTGTCAGCCAGCGGTGTTGCGTTTGTGACGTCACTAACCTTTCGCGCCTTGAGGGTGTCGGAAATGTGGGAAGCGAAGATTGAAGGCCAGTGAAGTTTTTTCTTTTTTTTTTTTTTTTTGATAACAATGTAAATAAAAGTATTATTTTCACATTTAAATTTATTCTAAGAGCACCGTATGGTTAGAATAACCCATGAGTCACCCGTACATCCATTTGAAACGTGCTCAATCAACCTGTAAGTAGCAGCTCCGGGCACAGGAGCCAAGAGCCCCCACTGATACCATATACAAACTGGAAATGTGTAAGATTTTATGTAAGAGCAAGCAGCATCAACTGGCACGCTCCAGACGTTCAACGCCAAGCACCCAGAACAAGTTGAGTAAAGCTCGTATTTTACGTGATGGGCATCCTTTCATACTTGCTTTCAATATATGTATGACATCTGAATATCAAAGAAAAAGTAACCAAACGTTTCAAACACCAATAATTCCAATTTTTCTTGGAAACTTTAAAGCAAAAATCATCTTTTGCCGGTCACTTCTGCCATACAGGTCCACTGGGAGTTAAGAAACCGATCATTAATACTGTTTCAGATAACAAATCATCGTACCATTCAAAACGTACGCCATACAGACGGAGGTTGTTGATATTCATTTAAACTGCTACCTTCACAGTAGGTACCAACGCGTGTAGTTAAATTAACATGGTTTGCTCCCACATTATCATGCCGACAAAGTCATTCTCTTTCAAGTTTTCCGTTCTTCCTAAATCCACATGTGCCAAGTGTCGTTTGCTTCAATTTTAGTTCTTCTTTAAAGTTTATTCAGTGACTGATGGCATACATTTACTTTAATGTAAGCTTTAGTGAACGACCTTTCTCTGTGCTTTTGAGCGAGGTTGTCTAGAACTCGTTCTGACGGTAACGGTTGATTATTGCAATGGAAATTTATTTTTGTTTCAGCAATGAGAGACTTCAAAGTATTAGGATCCAAGCTGGCGTGAACCCGTTTCAATAACATAGACCTCGCCCGACGGAATGACCGATGTTAAGAAAATCTGGTATTCATTCAGCAGTCATATGGTCTCTTATGCAGATGTCATTTA
>OZ026613.1:93198008-93241008 GCA_964020975.1 Hermodice carunculata | reverse complement strand
CCATCGGATTCTAATGGGGCTGCGATACTTGTAAGTGGAAACCTTGCAAAACAAGTAAACATGAACCTGTTTTCGTTAGTTTGGGGGTGGACATCCAATCCGCTTCCATGAACTACGGACAGAAAAACCATGGAAATAAATTATCTTTTAACATACGAATTGTTAAAAATGAACGCCCCGAGGACAAAAGGTCAGGCACAAATACAAGACATGTACAACACATCAACCACATTCTCCGTTGCAGAACAACGCATAAGGTTTTTTCCCTTTCGTCACCAATGTATGGCTAAGTTGAAAATGCAGACGCGAACGTCAGAATCTCTGGCTAGCTTAGAAGAAATCTTTACAAGAATACTGCACGCGATACAGTTTTCTTTTGCGGTCCTACCGCAAAGCACTAATTCACCTGGCGACTATAAGAATGAATTTTTGTACTGTCAATAGCTACGCGTTTACTCTGGGTCCTGTCAATTCGGTCAGTTGCATCTGTGGAGAACATAGTGAAACTAGTGGCCATGTCCTTCTTGTATGTCAAAATTATATCACAATAGGAAATAAATACCTTGGCACCTCAAATTGCAAATGGCATTTTAACCTACATATTTTATTATTTTGGTGATCCAGAGCAAAACATTTCATGGAACAAATACTTATTTCGGTCGGTAAAAAAGTTTTATCTTGGAAGCAAAACGTTTTTGATGTTTTTTTTTTTTTACAAAACATGAAATTGATATATATATATATATAAATATATATATATATATATATATACATATATATATATATATATATATATATATATATATATATATATATATATATATATATATATATATATATATATATATATATATATATGTACTTCTTGCGGTACGCCAACTGTATATAGTGATGAAAATTGTTCATATTGATGTAAATTTGTATATATGTATGTGTGGTCTGTATGAGTTAGATGTTTCAGTTGTCATTTTTGGATGTATTAAATGTGTATCGGGAGATAAACTAGCATAAGCCCTTGACTTGTTTTCCAATCCATATTCATTTTTAGAGACATACAATACGTTTAAATGGATCATACGAAATGTGTCACGTCCTCAAAAGTTGAATCATTGACGAATTATAGCCAATCGAACAAGAAAACGTTAATCGAAACTGCTTGCAACAATTTTCGAAGGAAAGGAATAACTGATCCAAAAGTTAGTTCTAGAGGCGGCAATCTAATTTTATGGCCATTTAACACAACACAAAATGAACAGATGGTGACAGACAGATGTTCAATAACTGAGTGATCATTGAAAAAAGGACGGCGGAAATTATTAGCCGAAGCCTACGGAGCCTAAGTTCAGAAGTCCACAACCCGACATGCAGGAAATTCAGTTTGAGCATATCTGCCAAATTAACAATTAACAGGATAAGAATCCCGTAGATTTATCTTTGCTTGTAAGTGGACATGGCTTTATTAAGGACGATTACAGAGGTTTTCTTCTCTCACAGAATATCCACCATGAATGAAAGAAAACTATTTACTCTTAGGTATTTGTGCGTGCATCCATTAGCTTTCAGTGAATATATTTGTGCAAGATAGTTTTAAAAACAAACACATGAAGATACATATTTAGGCATGCAACATTCAAAATTACTGGGTCCTCTCGCAGGAAAGTACCCGGGTGAGCTATCAAAAGAAAATAACTGTCTAATGGGCAACTCTGTGAGAGTGGATGATCTTCACTTGCCTTTTCTGGCAGAAAACATGTATCCAAGATGGTACCATATTAAGGCATTTGTGATTTGAAAAATGATGAAAACAACACTTTATTCTTACAGCCACTTACAGTCCGTCTGGACTCTGAAGATTTATATTTTGAGTGGATTGGGTTATCTTCAGTTAAAGGGTGATCCCACAGAATTGCAATAAGCCCACATGTCCAGTATGAAGTACAGAATCAACCCATACATACCTAAATAGCCGAACTGCTGTAAACATCGTTGATGATATTTTGACTGTATATACACTAGTAATGTCAGTGAAAATTATTGTTTACTGGCTGTGATCGGTTGCAGAAGGACCAAATGACATAAAGGCCAACCCTTATTGACTGACTTCAATTTGCCCATGTTTGTCTCGAGACTAAAGGATAAAACTACACAGTCATTCCACATGTACTCACATGCCATCAAAGCCAGTTCGTGTAGAAGATAATATCATGATGCTAAATTGTTCTGCACGAACACAAAAACCGTTTCCTACAACTCATGTGTATATATTTATTTATTTATTTATTCGTTTGTTTGTTTGTTTATTTATTTATTTATTTATTGTTTTTGTTTTGTTGTGCTAGCAAAACACATACCAGAGGATCATTTTGCCTTATTGCAGCAATGTCGCATACAAAACAGTTGCTTTGTCAAAAGTCATGGTGTTGACATAACAACACTTGGTTCATTGTTCTTCCTAAACCAAGCTTTTACTTAAGTACCAGCATGCTTACACTTATCATAAGAGAGCAGAGACCACAAGAAAGGTCTAGGTGAGCAGTTGCCTAGGGGCGCTAATATTGCACCCAAAGCACGTTCAGGAACGCTCTTGACTCAGTGAAAACTTAGGTTTGAAGCAGTTAAAGACTTTCCTGATAAATCCATCCGGTATATCTATTCGTGAAGCTCAGCCATGAAATCGATCTGTTTGTTTAGCATTTAGAACGAATACAGGTCCAAAATGAAAAAAAGTCCTGTGAGCCCGTTTAGCTGGCACATTTTGCACATACAGACTCTGTGGCATAGTGTATCTGGCTGTTCTATTTATCATTTTACTCCTTGTTGCTGGTTTTGGGTCAAACATCATGTGCTCAAATAAAGGAGAATTGGGCATAATTATAAACTGATATAAACACTAAGTTGTTTTTTTGAGTGGTTGCACTCAATACAAGTTTGCTCAGTGAAACGTATTGTTGACCTAAGGTTGTGGACAGTCTTTACAAAAACAAACGAGGTATGTATCATTGATTGTGTTACCCGCTCTACTGCTGAGGTTTGTTGAAACCTACCCTTGTATGTGATATGTAGAGTTAAAGTCGTACACAACAGTTTTCGCCACGACTACAGATGGTGGTCCCTGTCGTTTACACAGAGTTAAGCAAACGCTGAACTAGAACACAAGATTTTCTTCAAAGAAAGTCTGTCGGAATGCATCTGCAGGTAAAAAGGAAATGCCACACAGAACGAATTTCTAATAAAAGGGTCAGCAAACACACAAGATTCCGTCGGTAGGGAGAAACCCTTGCCAAGTGTTGTAAAATTTTTATTGCAACTTTGATTCATTTTTGGATCACTGTTGACATTATGGCATGGACTGATGACAACATGGTCTCCATGTGGTAGTCTTATGTCGGACTTGACTGTAATCAAGAAACCCTAATGATGTACGCATACATGTAATCGAACGCTGACAGATTATGACCAGTTGTGCATGTATGTTATTGTTGGCAATATTTTGCATCAATCAACCTCACTGATAGGCCCACATACAGATCACTGGTTTTAGCTTTAGCGATGTTTGATAGCTTAGCTCTGCGAAAAATTCATGATGGACATATCTAGGATTTGACGTCGGAAAGGCAAATCTATACATGATAGTTTTGAAGATAACTATCCAACATTTAGCTTTTTGAGGTCCCCCTATAAGGTATAAATCCAAGTTCTGCAACCTTCGTTCGTGGTTCTCTGGATGTACCTACAGCCCAAACCTATGAATTTAAATTAAAATTTTGCTAGCACACAGACATAAGTAGTGAGCTCACACCATTATCACATTATGAATGAACAGTTTACATACAGATTAGCACATTGTTGTCCTCATGTTATTGCGATGTAAACCGTTTATACAATTTTGAGATTCAAATGCATTTATTCGTGATTTTGTCTGAAGGGACAATTTTGTATTGTTTTCAGAACTTACGAATGTGGGCATCTGATTCTGAAATATATACAAAAAAAGATAAGGGCAAAGAAAAGGTTCAAGAACTGCCTAAAAGAGGGCACTGCAGTCAATGAAGGACTAGGGTTGTGTATTCCCATTACTTCACATTGTAACTTGCAACTTAATAACTTGAAAACTACTGCAAATGGAAACACCAAATTTCAGACAGTAAATTAAGACACATAACGAAATACCTTACAAACATCATATAACCACAGCTACATAATTGACTAGTTTATTCACAGTTGCTTTAACATACAAACTAGTGGGGATGCACAGCTGTAGCTCTCCAAAAGTTCGTGTATTCAGTTGTGTACTGGGGCCAAAGCTAATTCTGACCTTTCCTATTGGGATTCTATTGCTAAAGCAGATCTCATTCGGCATTTACCATGGACAAACAGTTGTCATACGTTGCTTTCAGCAAGTGACAGTTGTCATGTACAGAGCCAAATTTACCATATCACTTGGTAACATGCTGCTTCTGGCATCTTTCCCAGGGTGCGTGACTTCTCTAAACTTCATTTCGCTGCTTCCTTCAATTTTGATTCTCTTTCGTAGGTTTCTTGAGCATATTTTACTTTCTTTAAGGTCAGTGCTCTCAACTATCACATTTATGGGATTGCATTTTTAAGTCACAAAGTAATTGTATTTGTGGCTTTTTGCCCAGAACCACTTCCCAGTAGTCATTATCCTATTCCGCAGTCCGACCTCTTTACTCTCCATAAGCTAACCTGTCCCTGTCTAACATATATACATATGAAATTACTGTAGTCCATATTGCACACGTTCCTCTGTAAAATTTTGACATAGGCTGAATCAGCCAAAATAACTTAAAGGGTCTGAAGCGGGTAACTACTCAACATGTTTAGAAGCCTATTACCCGTACATGTCTCTCTGAGTAGCGGCTCCTTGTCTAAGTTTAATATTCAGCAAAGACAACCCACATAATAAAGAATAAATATGAACGTGGCAAATAATGAATTAGCTAAATACGTGAAGTTTGCTTATAAATGCAGAGCTTCATTATGAAAGAAGAAAGAGGTTAAATATTAATCTGCCAGTAAAGGGGAGCAGTTGCTACCCATTGGAATGCCTTTTATTTGTTGAAAAAACCAAAGGTCTGCATTGAACAAAAGTATTATCCAAAAGAAATTTTATAGCATCTATCAAAGTTTCAACAGTGTAATATTTAACGTTACTTTTTGAATATTTATTGTGTGGCAAATATATTTTCTTTGTATATGAATTAATATTTATGTATGGTTTCCCATTATGTTTAAAGATTTTTCTTATTAATTATGAAAGTGAACTTTTGACTTCATCTATAGGTAGATTTGTGAACAGTGTAGAAAAATCAAAACGTTTGATATTTTTTGCTTTTACATCTTTGCTTTTAGATACAAACTCAGAAGAATTATTGATACTCTAAAAACAATTTATTACACAGTTTCTAGAATTTGCATTTCAGTATTTACGAAAATTATTCCTAATTGCAGTCAAACACAATGTTACTTCTTTTGATAATTGTTTTGTGGTACATTTTGAAGCACCGGCTATGAATTTAGATTTAAAAGGGTTTTTATGTAATTTGGGTATCCAGAGCAAAAGTGGAATAGTGGAGTCCTCTTCAGAAATTTTGACATTAAATTCCTTTTCACCTCATCTTTATGTGTATCTATCAAATTATCAATGGATTGTTTGTGTAATTTTTATACGTCATTTCCTCTTATGTCTGAAATATTGTTTAAACCAAGTTCCCTTTTCAAAACATCAAGATAATATATTTTTGCAGATGATCCCAAAATTGTTACCTGCCTTATCTATGTTAGTGACTACAAATCTTTCTTTTTGGTTCTTGACTGCTTTAGAAACTTTAGGCTGTTTTAGATTATCCGTATTGAAATTTCTTAATGTGGGATTTGTAACGATAAATTCCATTTCTAAAAACTCCTTTCAAGTTTGATAACCATCTTTCAAATTTCTGAAATTCCATTTTTTCTTTGTTTGCCCATTCCATACAGTAAGAATCAAGTGCATCACATCTATCTTGAAAAATACTGTCAATGTTCATCTTCGGATATATCCGAAATTTTGTACCTTTTTTCATCATTTCTTTTAAAGCTGAATTTTGTATTATATCCAAATTACCCGTAACAAACATGTTTGTGGTATGCATTAACAAAATTAGAATATTTACTATAAGGCATACAGTCACAATTTTAATTTGCTGCGATATCCTCAAGAGTAGTTGAAGCCAGAATTTTTTGGTAATTCATGATGGTTTGTCCAATATTGTTGCCATATTTATAGGAAATGATGGGGGGGGGATCTTTTATTTTGCACTCCTTGGGAATCATGTTACGAACAAATTTCAATTTGAAAAGGGACTAAATATTTAGTTAGTCAATGATTTTGTGTTTGAAAGAAATGCTGCAAAACATTTGATCTAAATTTTTCTTATTAGAATTCGGTTTCAGAATAGTTGTTGTGTAAGCATACACAATTTCACAAAAAACTGCGGAAATGTGTGTTCTGAATCAGTAAGACCCAAATATTCATTGATTCTTGTTATGTCTCGAAATGATAGTGTTTTAAGAACTGTATGTAACTGATCAATGCTATGGGAGAAAGCCTGCAGTAAATTTTGGACAAGGTTTTTTGTATCCACGTTCCTACATTTCCTGCTTTTCCGTGATTCTCTTTGTCCATGACTTCTTCTGTCATTCAGTCCATAAGAAAAAGCTGAATTAAGTGCTTTGATCCAAAAATCCTTCATTTGTAATAATTTCCTTGTGTTAACATAACTGTCTTGGTCTAACAAATTTGGCTCTATGTAATCAATAATTTGTATCCGGCAATCCACATGTGAATGTTCCGCAGAATTGAAATGGTTACACAAAAAGGGTAATTATATATTCACTGTATTCAGGTACCTCGTCACAAGTTTGCTTTGTGTGCCGTCATTTTATTCTCAGACTAAACCGACCACCTTGCTCACAATGTTTATGAGGAGAGTCATCAATGCACATTTTTGACATTCGACGGATGAGCTAGTGATAAATAAGCCTCCTCTTAAATATTCAGCTGAATGAAAAATCTAACTGGGCTTTAAAAAGACCCATTTCATGCTGTCTTCACCACCCCCACCCCCACCCCCACCCCCTCCCCAGGCCCCGCCGCAAAAAAGGACAAACAAACAAGCATGCAAAAAGCTCAGAAATCTTGAAAGGTTGTGCTAGGCGCCCAACACAAGAAAAAAAATGTTTCACATGATAAGCCCAGAATAGCACCCATTGACTGCACAAGTCAGTCGCATATGTCAACAAGACAACTACAAGCTTTGTTAACAAAATCAAAAGTCGGACAAAGAGTTACTTGACATTAATTCATTCAAGAGATGCAACAGCGATCCATTAAACACTACAAATAAAGTTCAGAGGGGGATAGCGATCTCTTATAGATATATGTGGAGACATTGACACCAGAGACTTAATCGAGTATGACAGATGCGAACAATGTATTTTTATCATGTAAGAAAATGGCCACAAAGATTTTGAATAATTCAAACAGAGAATTCTGCGCTGGCCTTTTTCAACATATAAAAGTCGTAAACATGGAAATAGTCACGGTTCTCGAGAGTGAGCCTCAGTTAGTGTCTTCAGAAAAGTGGTCCATATATAGCATGTGCAAAACTAACAATGATGTTCTTGAAAATACCAAACAGGCAAAAAAAGCTTCTGTAGAACTAGCAGGAAGCTCTGGATTTGATCCAAATGGTGTATTGTCATATCCTATGCATCCTCTTTAGGGGACGTATACGCAAATGGTTGTTTTAATGAGAACTGTGAGAGGGCAAAGAGAGGGTGTGAACTGCACATCCCAGAATCCACCTTTATAGATATAAAGAGACCCGGCGGCTAATGTATATCCACCTTTACAGAGGTTCTACAAACAGAACTTGAACCTCAATATGTACAAATTCAAACGCCCATTCAGCTGGGCACAAATAATAATGAGAAACCAGGCTCACGATCACTGACACTGAGCTAAGTAGCAATGAAGAAGGAAATATTACGCAATGACAAAACACTCTGCAGTTGTGCGGATTCGGTGCCAGTATTTATATTTCTTGATATCACCATCTACTAGTATGTTTTACGCCAAAAACACTGCGCTCGTGGAAGTTGACCGCTTAAGGACAATGACAAGGCGGCTTCCATAAGCCCCTGCAGAAGGTGCTGTGAAAAAGGCGTCAGAAGCCGTTCATAACAATGAAGTTTAAAGTTTATTATTCAAATGACAATTGAATTACATACAAGCCTTACCTGACAACCAAAGGGACACAGGAAAGTCGAAAAACTGTTCTGGTGTAGCTAGAAAGTAAAAGACATGGAGAAAACAGAAACACGGGGATGATCTCGTTTCTGCATACCGTCACATTATTTCTGCAAGGGCTTGCGCTAGGAAAAGACTTCACATCTGAAGATACCACATTGAAATTCAGACAAACTAATCTGACAAGCGTGATCACCTTATGATGATGTCGGGCGCTGAACAAATATAATGCTAATAACGGAAGCTATAACCAAAAAAACACTGGCGAATCCGATTACTGTTGCAAGACTGTCCATCCTCAAAAACACAATGCTCCCTGACCTTTTAATGGCAGAGTTTGGGTCTCTATTGCATTCGATATATACTAACAGCAGCCCAGAAGTCAGGAAAATATCCTGTGCAAATAACTTTATTTTAGGTGCATATATCGATCAAAATGCGTTGAAAATAATCACTGGTACTAAGCCAACATATTTGTTTATTGAAGGAGACTTTAATCATAAAGAAAGAAATGGAAGTAATGCCTTTCCACAGTTAAACCAACTCACCATGGAAACTAGTTGCTGAATGCACTCCAAAGGGTTTATTTTACTTTTTTTCGGGGGGAGGGATGGTGGGGGGGGTATGTATGTTTGTTTGTTTTTGTTTGCTTGGTTTTGTTTGTACCAGCAGGTCAATGTGTCCAGTAGGTAATGAACCTCTCACTTTATACATTTGTCCTCTCGAATGAGGGCGGGATAAAAGGCGACTTATAGTTTTTTTGCGTGGTGTCACACCAAGTGCTCACATTTACTTAGGCCTCGTTGCAGGTTGCTTCACTATACCTAATGGTTCTTTACAGGGGAATTATGTCCGCACAAGCGGAATTTCAGAGGAGACTCACTGGCACAAATACTGACTAAGGTCGACACACTGAGGACACTGCTGTAGAAATCTTAATTTTGATCATGCATTGAGTTGCTTTGGTTTGGCAGTGAAGGAGTGTACTCCATTACGCAAAGCCATTAAACATAACTGATGCAAGACAAAAAACGCTGTAAAATATCGCGATCGCAAAACGTTTATAGATCAGACACTTGTTTATTATGGCTACATGCATTTCAAGAGGCAAAGAAATGTCTGGATGGATAAGCATGTTGCCATGTTTAAAAAAATTGCTAGGGATGTTTTTCAGAAGCCTGACGCATTCTAGGCTTCTATGTCGACACGATGTTTTAGATAGCTACTGAGATTTGGGCATCGAAAATGGCACAACAGCAAGGATAAAACAAATAACGATGTTAGTGCTGAATAAAGGTTTCAGTCGTGCTCTTTTTATTGGTGAGGATCTTTAAGTCGTACCTTAGAAAATAGAGATCTATTTCCTATTTTACATTGGAATGGCTTTAGATAAGACCGTAATGAAGTTGAATGCGCATGAACCATACAAGAGTCGACATAGACACCAACGAATATTGGAAGAAATGGCAGATCAGCTTGGCACGCACTCAGCCACTACCACCACCACTACCCCCCCCCCCCCCCCCCTTGCCTACAGGATATCACTAAATACCAATCAGCTCCTTCGGGCATGGCTACTGGGGCACGTGGCCGTAAACCTTAATAGTGGCAGTTGCAATATACTGCGCAATTCAGTACTGTGGACTGGACGTCATGTAACGAAACAAACCTAAATCACCTTTCACATGTTCCATCAATCCAATATTATAACCCATTCCGTGATAAGTGCATACAACAGACCTACAAAGTACAGGGACCATAACATAGGCAATGTTGCAATACAACCTCCTGCTGTTTGGTTACAATATTGTAATCAAATCATCATACAATAAATACTATTTGGGTGAGAAATCTCATGACATGGCAATAATACACCAGCCGTAAGACAAATGTGTCAACGTCTATCCGGTATAATTCTATTGTATTAAACGGAAGGTAAATAAATTAGCCCATAAATCGTATAAACCACCTTCATATAGCTATCGCAATTTGCAGTGTTCTATTGAAACTTATTTTCAATATTTACACTTAATTTTTTGTGAAAGATTGCATAATATATTTACACACAGACACAGAACACGTTCAAACATACTTAGTACCTAGTATTCAAAAATCTATCTTGCATCTCGTCAGCTCACTAAAAACGTATCATGATGTTTCAAAGTGACAAAAACGATAGCTGCAAGTTCGCCGTCCCTTTTATTCATATGTTCTGTACAATGTCAGCAACACGCCAAAAATCATGATTTTATATATATATATATATATATATATATATATATATATATATATATATATATATACATATGTGTGTGTGTGTGTGTGTGTGTGTGTGTGTGTGTGTGTGTGTGTGTGTGTGTGTGTGTGTGTACATTCAGGAACAAAAACGAAGTAATTACTTATTCCTGTTTATGGTTGGCAATTTTTATTCAGCTTATCCCATCATAGGAAGTCATTCAGTAACTCAAGGAATACTCTGAGTAGCAACTAAAAACAGGTCACCAAATAAAGTGGCATATGTCAACATATATTTTGTCGAGATTCAAATAGGAAATGCATCCCGTCTTATCATTCACCAATACATGACAGTAGACATGCATCTGCATTATTTGAACCAGCAATTGTTTTAATCAATATTTCTTGAGCTATAATAGTGACTGCGGCGTTAGCAGTAGTTGCTGCAACTATGCTCTATCAAACAAGACCCAAACAAGGAATTTATGTCTGTACATGTTGGCGTCTAAGCCGAATGTAAACCAATACCTGTGTTTTCCTCCACCAAGAACTCATTGGAGAAGAGACTTTATTCTTAAGATACAGTGGCTGTCAATAGACTGGGCTTCAATACATCAACCGAACCAGCAATTTGGTGTTGTGTGCAACGACTGGTGAGTTATGTGTAAGCCAATACATATGTTCTACAACAGAAATACATTATATGGAGTGACATGTGCAGTGTTGTATTAAAAGTAATGACTTCAAATATGAGTCATCAAAATAAACCACCTTAAAGATCAATAGTTTAGACATTTTGAAAATTCCATCTCGTATGATCATTAAATGATCAAATTGCAACAGAATGATTGGGTGCCTTGATTTGTGTACTTATTAAATCTGTTCCAATGTATGGCTCCCTGCATCAGAATTCCCCCCAAATAACTTATTTTACATATTATAACCTTGAATACCAAAAGCCGTGGAGTAATAAGATTTGATCCCAGCGTGAAAGGGCATACAACCGTAAAACTGTTCTGTTTATTAATATTACACCGTATTTGAGTGCTTGGTATGAGTAATGAGGTACACCAGACATATTTTAATTTTGGGTTCTGACACAATAGAAAGACATTCTATCCCAGACATATTCGATTTTTCATATTCATTACAACAAAGAAGAAAGGCAGATGGCAATATCTCACCCCACCCCCGTACAACAGGACCTTCTATATGTTACATGTATCCTATGAAAGCAGCTAAAATTCTATAGCATTTGGGCAGTTAACCATTTTACGAGGTGTATGGCCATACCTGCCATCTTGCAAGCCAAGTGCAAGCCACTTCCTGTGTTATCTATCCATATACATCAGAACAGCTCCTGCATTCTTCAGAGACAATGGGGTCATATGCAGGGCTGTCCACCTGGAGCATTTTAGCAAAATTTTGCTCCAAAGGTCTTCCAAATTGCTACCGATTTTTTTTAAAATAAGTGTTTCTTGTGTAAAGAAGTGGAAAAAAATTGCTACAAGTAAGGACAAGTTAGCTACACAGATTTCAGCTGGACAGCACTGATACAAACTGCACTTCAATACACCACCTGAACCCTAGCATATTTGTATATGCAATGTTCAATGAGTGATATAAATTGATTTGTACCGTCCATATCAAACATCCTCCTTATGACTGATATGTTAGATAAAGCCAGTGATTCAGTACCAATGTTTTACTACATACCTGGCTGCCTTGGCAGTATGGAACACCAACTGTAAATGTGTTAACCCTTAGAAACAACTAAAAACCTTTGCAATTTCTATTTATTATGAATAATGAACAGTGTCGAGGATAATATGTTGTCCACATGGAACATATTACCACTATGTATGTAGAATTAGGAATAGAAATTGTAACTTGTATCATGTTTCATTAAAATGGAACACTTAAGTGAGAGAATCTGAACATAAGCCAGTCAATTCAGTGGCGGCAGCAGTATCATTTTGCAACAATGCCTGCAAATATCAGCTCTACTTCAATACACGTCCTAAACGAACGAGTAGGGTTTTTATATGCAATGAATTGTCAGGTAAATTTCAGCCACTGAATAGGTTCGACATCAAACATTTCGCAAACCTGGTACAGCATCAGAAGCAGAAACGGAAAATATCCTGTATCAAACTAAACTTAAAATAAACAAGATATGTTTAGTTAAACATAGATGCCCCCCGCCCTCATTACCCTTGCCCTCGCTACCCTATTGATAGTGGTAGATGGGGCACTCGTGACCTTACAAAATTAGTGAAAGTTGATCATACATCAATGTCACATCTCTTTAAACTTTAACCTAGTCCTTAAAAACCTGGACAATATAAAAGTTATGGCTGAAAAATTAGTCATCATTTAGAAACCATATTCAGCCAAGAGGCTTTATGACCTTGGGAATTAGAGCAAGGTCACTCATTTTCACTTGACCTTCTTCAGTTATTGTGCAAAAACCACAGGAAGTCTACTGTCTGTGTGTGTCCCTCAAAACTGGGTCAAGGTCACCCATCTACAAACTCAAACTAGCCCTTATAGGCAACCATAAAGCTGTGCAATATAAAAGTGCTACCTCTAAAATGCAAGTTATCATGCAGAAACAGTATTCAACCAAATGGCTATGTGACCTTTGAAATTAAGTCAAGGTCACCCATCTTCAGTCTTGACCTAGCCCCGAATACGGACAATTATCCAGTGCAATATAAAAGTCCCAGTTTAAAAATCTCTTCAGTTATCATGGTCAAACCAAAGTTAACTCAGGTACCAATGTGACCTTGGAAATTAAATCAAAGTCACCAAACTTTAAACTTCTTCAAGCCCTTAGCAAGAACTATAGACCTGTAAAGTCTCAAAGTCATAACTTAAAAATCTTGTTGAGTTATTGTGCAGAAACCACAGGAATTCTACAATCTCTCTCTGACCCTGAAAACTGGGTCAAGGTCACCTATCTTCAAACTCAACCTAGAGAACAGAGGACCATAAAGCTGTGCAATATAAACGTTCTAGCTCCAAGGTATAAGTTATCATGCAGTAAGCATGAAATCATATTAATTAAAGTGGCTCTGTGACCTTTAAAATGAGGTCAAGGTCATCCATCTTCAAACTTCGCCTAGCCCCCAATATGGACTACAATTCAGGTGCAATATAAAAGGCCTAGCTTAAAAACCTCTTCAGTTATTGTGCGGAAACCAAAGTTGACTCAGGTACCACTGTGACCTTGGAAATTAGGTCAAGGTCACCCATCTTCAAACTTTGCCTAGCTTTTGACTAGAATGATACACCTGTACAGTATCAAAGTCCTAGCTTAAAAACTTTTTGAGTTACTGTGCGGAAACCACAGTCTACCGACCGACCGACCAACCGACAGACCGACCGACTGACTGACCGACCGACCGACATGTCCAAAGCTATATGCCCCACCTTCTTCGAAGGGGGGGCATAATAAGCAGAAAACCTGCAGAATGAAGTGAGTGCGGATTGTCCATGCATATTGTAAGTCAAACAGGAGTTGGTGCACATGCCCTCTATCATACATCACCAGGCATCAGGTGTAGACAATATGGACTACAATTCAGGTGCAATATAAAAGGCCTAGCTTAAAAACCTCTTCAGTTATTGTGCGGAAACCAAAGTTGACTCAGGTACCACTGTGACCTTGGAAATTAGGTCAAGGTCACCCATCTTCAAACTTTGCCTAGCTTTTGACTAGAATGATACACCTGTACAGTATCAAAGTCCTAGCTTAAAAACTTTTTGAGTTACTGTGCGGAAACCACAGTCTACCGACCGACCGACCAACCGACAGACCGACCGACTGACTGACCGACCGACCGACATGTCCAAAGCTATATGCCCCACCTTCTTCGAAGGGGGGGCATAATAAGCAGAAAACCTGCAGAATGAAGTGAGTGCGGATTGTCCATGCATATTGTAAGTCAAACAGGAGTTGGTGCACATGCCCTCTATCATACATCACCAGGCATCAGGTGTAGACAATGTCGTCCATAATGAATCACTGTACATCATGTGTAGAGAAATGCCACTTGTTTTGGTACTGTCCATGACTGAGAACATATACATCGGCTAAGATATAACCTGCCGTTAATTTTGTATCGAAAACATATCACTCACTCACGAGGTGCAGTCAGCTTAAGCATACTTGGAACAATTGCTCTGATAAATGTATTTGACGTATAACAAACTCCAGTTTCTGGCCCCTGTCGTGAATTGGTTCTTCTTTATGAATAAGATAGGTATTTGGAACCAGTTACGCAACTAGGCCTTTTTAAATTTTGAAATGTTATGTCAAATTGAGATGAAACAGAACTATCTCGCTTCAGGACCCTTTCGATATACTAAACTGGGCTGTTATGTCTTTGGATTTAAACAGAACTAGGGATTTGTGTCGTCATTTGAACCAAGGTACATTGTATTTGGACGGAATGGACATGGATATATTATACTTGGATGATGCCTCTCTGCGGGTAATGGCATCGTATCAACAGGTATTTTACTTGTGTATGACAAGATATCATTCACAGATAATTGCGCTCAGTGGAGCATATTTGGAAAACCATTACTACAAATGCATCAACGGTACCAAAGAAAATGTTAAAGATGTGCATATGCATTGGGCTATGTGTCACTCACAGGTCATTGTACTTAGTATTGTTCACTCACACAGTTTATTGGAGTTCATTAATGTTATTTGCATTCTGGAAATCCTAAAATGGTTTATTTAAATGGACATATATGTACAGAGACTGTGCCCTGATGTTGCAGTGACAACTTGAAAAAAGATGTCTGTAATGGAAGAAATACTCTATACCTAACTAATTACTCATCATTACCGTGATATGTGCAGAGCTATTCGTCCCATTAAAACTGATAAAAGAGAAGTGTGTTGGGTAACATTGTGATTTTAGACATATAACCCATGACTCCCCCAATTTGGCAATTAACAAATTGCTCAGGTATTGTGTCTTTACCCTCCCCCCGCCCCTCTGCTTAAACGTGAACTGTCTGGAGGTAAAAAATTATCTGCTTCAATCATGTTCCATTGATTTTAGGGTAAACGATAAACGATTTGGATGAGAATAGCATAGAGGGCCGATCACAACGTCATGCCCCAAGGAGAGCTGTTGACTCAGTCTCAATTCCAGGCAGAAGGATTAATGAAGACAATGTATGGACATCATGCCTAAAGCTGCAGCTACAGTTCCGTGTTGAGAGGTTGATGGTTGATGACCTATATATTGGCTTGAACATTCCCCTGTGGTTGTTCCCTGTACAAAGTGCAAATTGCTCATGTGGTGTTTTTCGATGCAGCATACTTCCAGCGACTCGTCTTAAAAATGAATTCACCGCATTTGTGTTTCAAAAAGCCAACATTTATTCGTTTATTTATCTCTGATTGGCGGTATCATGAGATATTAGTCATTCAAGTGGTTTGTCAGAGCAGAACCTATTTTCCGCCACATCTCAAAATATTGGAACCATTACTCCATTTTATTATAGATGATTGATAACACAATTCGTTGGCTTACAAATAACCCATCGGGCACTGTGTCGAGAAATGTACTACTTATTTATGGTGATGTATCAGAACGAAGCATGTTTACAGCACTATATAACCATAATGTGCAATGACAACACATATCAATGGTCCATGAATGGTGCTAAAATAGAAAATATTTGCCGACTGCAGGTTTCACATGTTTGTCGAGTCAGGTTCACTTGCTTTAGATGTTCTAGATATGGTTTATATAAAGACATAATGCAATTGTGAAAGGAAAAAAGAATATGTTGAGCATGTGGAAAGAACTGGGCAAATTCGGATGTTAAAATGAAGTTCATTTTTCGTGGTTTTCCTGTTTTCAAGAACAATAAGAGAAATATTTGGAGCAAACAATTCAATACAATCAAAACTAAAAAACGGAAGTTTTATATTCCGAAGTAAGATTCCTGAAAGGTGACACTATGTTTCGTTAAATAGTGACATTTTAATTTACTTCATATTTAATACACGTTATGAAACTTTCAGTTAAAAAAATCCTCGCTTGCATGACAAATAATCAGTACAACAGCTATCAGTGGAAAGTAGATTTGATAGTTTAGATCAAACTAAGCGCGGTCTAATCTTCCAATTAAGCCCTCTCCATGGAGCCCCTATCGCAGCAATTCATCACAGTCCCATCTTTATTTGAAGTAATATATTCCTAATTCATTGCAAGACCCATCCTTAAGTTAAGCCGTATATTATTTTATCCTTTCTTCTTATCCAATGGGGATTTATTATTTGTGTGCCTTTCTAATACCGTCATTACATTTCATAGGAAGGAGATTGAATGGTAATTAGCTTTGATGTACCTATCAGTCTTCTTTTTTTTTTTAAATTAGGACACCGGTTCAAAATATCTCCACTCCGGGCACTCAGAGGTGTAAATGGAAAGCTGAGCTACATTTGTATCCGGCTTATTAGGGATTTCTGTGTGTGTTTAATAGGATTTTTTCGATTCCGTCAGATGCAAGTTTCTTCTTTGAAAATAAAATTATTTTTTAAAATATCCTTGTCAGAACTGGGAATAGTTTCTAGACGTGTATTTTCTGGAGGTAGATGGGTGTCTTGTGATGAAATGTTACAATGGCTGTTCAGGACTACACGCTTGTCGGCATCACCAGACCAATATTTCTATCCTCAATGAGAGGTGGCACTTGTTCGAATTATTTACAACTTAGCACAGACTTGACTCAGTAAGGCCCATTTTTATCATGTATTTCTTTACCATACTGCTGCCGTCTTAGATGTGAGACATAAAGATGGGCAAAGCGTATGACTTGTTCACAACAAGGAATTTGGAGAACTAAAATATCAGTTTAGATGTTTGGTTACCATGCTTAACAAAGGACCAGGTCTTCCTGTAGAACCACTTGGCGTTTCTATGCATGTTTTCATAGTCTGATAAGATCTTTGTTCTCAAAGTTTTATCAGAATTCGACTTTGGGTCTAATAAGTCGACGATGTGGAATGAATTGCTGGGAGAAATTAATGATGAAAATGTACCAGGGTTGGCCATGATCCTTGATGTTGCCGAAACTTCATTATCAGTATCACACGAATACAAAAGCAATGAAGTTATTCAAAGTGGCACACAGCTCACATATACGCAATGTGAATTTTTAGAGACAAGAGTCAGAACGGCCTGGCCAATGAAGTATGAAGTCGTATGTTACCATATGGGGACGATTGTTTCAAATATCAGGGTTATTAACCCATTGTTTTTAAACAGAACAAAATTTACCCTTACGTGTCAAGTTAGGCGAATATGTGCAGTGTGGCTTTTGCCCACAGGAAATTCGGTCTGTTAATACCACGGCAACAAACTCAGATGCTAGCGTAGCTAAACGAAGATTCCACGAAATACCACTTATTTGTGACCAGTGAAGAATGTACCAAGACATACATGGTGCCAGTAATAAATGCATATCTTTGACCGTGTAATTTACAGGGATAGTCCAGTCAATAGGTTGAGACCTGTTCTGAAAAGAGCCCCGTAATCTTTTTTTTTTTTTTTTTGCCTTAAAAAATGTCACATTCAGTCGATATATCATGTAGATCTTGGACCAGTAACCTCTCATGGTCGGGTCAACTGATCCATAACTTTTGTTCGAGTACTGAATACGGTTCCTGTGTCTATTGGATGCTTATACCACAGGAGCAGAGCATCCCAAATTAAGTCCCATTTTAATCTTGCATATGAAAATACTTATCAGCTAGCTTTGAGTTTTAGAAAGGCATTGTTTCACGAGAAATATTTTAAATCATTTGATAACTGTGTATTTTTTGGAGACATATTTGGCGCGAAAGAGTCAATCAGGGGGGCAAGGTACACAAATGCACCTGTAAAAACAATCTAATCACATCACCCTCCATTTTCTTGGTTTCAACTTGTTGCTATCGGTATATACTTGAGGCAGAATGCAAAGGAAGTTGTGATTTTACGTTTCAAATGGGCGAAATAAGCCAACGAATGTCGCTACTTTAACATGTTAATGCATAAGGCATAGGTTACCGGTCGAGGACCTGTAAAATGCCCTGTGATCAACTGGTGTCGTTAGCACCTCATTTGATGTGATGAGATTGATCAAACTATATTTTTGTCCCCACACACGTTTACAAAGTTTCAATCTTGGCTGACGTCACTGTTTTTTAATATCTCAAGTGTTTTGGTGTACAACGAAACACTTGGTCAGCAGAGAGGATCAAAAGTCTCTAAAAATATACTGAAACTGTTGCCGTACCGGGTACTGTTTTTACATTTTCTAAATTATTACATCTGCTTTCTACATGTGGATTTATTGAAAAAAGATGGGAAATAGATCAGATGATTGCTGAATGCCACTTTAAAGAATGTGCTTCGTTATGATCGTACATGGCACGCTTAAAGGATCAACCTGATGAACAGCTAAATGATATGGGATCGAAAATGATAGGGTGATCAACAGCTAGATTAAAATACAAATGAGTATTGGCATCATCTCCCGAGAAGAGTACAGTCTGTATAAGCAAGGTTTAGCAGATTGCTACAATATTCGGGTTATTTTTCGGAAGAGGTTGTTTAAAAAGTTAAAATTAAACTATGTCGTACCAAGTTTACTGTCAGCAGTATGCCTAGGCCTTTATCCATTAATTATAGCTGTATCAGTCCTAAAAGCAGGAAAACATGGACTGGATGATAACCTGATCCATCACTCTAGTAATAATCCATATCATCGTAATAGAGCTTGAGTATCACTTTGACATACTTTCCTTATTAGGATAGAACTGTGGGGTCAGTCTTCTAGGCACTCAAAAGGCCGCCTTTTCAGCATGACTAAGACCAGCGTGAGGTCCCACCATGGTAGGACCTGCCTGTCAGCCGATCTGTCCATAAAGAAGGAGTTCCGCTTGGCAAATTTGCCGGCCATGCCCTTCAGGTGCCCGCAGCGCCTGCCCCAGTTTCGCGCCTTCCTCTCTCGGTCAGCCATCCGCATCAACTTGAATTACTAGGGTAACCGTTGGGTCTAAAATTACCTGGTGATCAGGTAACGTCAGACGGTACACCTGGTACAACAACAGCGACAGGCACGTCTGGACCAGTCGATGCCAGCATGGATGTTTCCAATGAACTGGAAGCTATCATTATCACTTAAGTTAACGTTCCAGTAGCCTCTATGATGGACTGATTCCCCGTTGCACAAGTTGACGTTCCAGTAGCATCTATGATGGACTGTTTCCCCATTGCATTCTACACGGTTGTTTACTGTTGAAATTTGAGCTGAACGTTGACCAATGTTGTGCGCATGTGGTGACGTGATCACCCACTTTCATAAAACCTGTTCTGGGCATGAAAGTGGTGCGATAGAGAATTTCAATAGTTTTTTTTTAACTTAAAACTGTTATATTTATAAATTATCTATTTTAATCATTTTTACAAAACAAATGTAATCACTGGATAAAAATAAAACTAACCGCGTGAAGAATACTGCAAGCCAGGACAGTCTATAGTTCATGGCCGGATCACTCCTCGTGTGCTTCCCGCACTCTGAATGATCCGCCCATGAACTCAAAAGCTCTGACTTGCAGTATTGTACATTTGGTCAATTTATTATTGTATCGGTCTAGGCAAGAGATGCCACCATAGACGACTATAACAAGCTGTGGGAATCGATACAATGATGGATGTATATCAGTGTCATAAGCACCCCATTCCAGACATCGATCAATGACGTCAGTAATTAAAGATGGGTTTAGCGCTGAAACTGTGTCAAATGTTGAAATAAAAGTACTTCACCTCGTATTGTGCGTTATGTTATGTTTATGCCGTACGATTGACGTATTTCCATAATCACAGCCGCGTTAATTACACACAAATGTTTTTGCTAAACGTCAAAGAGTTTTGGCTTATGCCGAAACTCCGCTTGAATTTTCAAACTCTTCGCTATGTAGGTTGGGTTATCCCCCTACGTCATCGAGCTGAAATTACCATACGAGATCGCGCATGCGTACAACCCATGTTTACGTCAGTGTACATGTGCTTCGAAAAGTCATCGTCTGCATTGAGGAGATCGGGAATATATTTTGACGTACGCGAAAAACAACAATGGGAAGACCTAAAAAATATTCTACTGAGAGTGCAAGAAAACGTGCCAAAGCTGCCAGGGAAAGAGAGAGGTACAGAAGCCGTATCATCTTGGGAGACGAGCTTGTCAGTCGCTGGCAAGACGTGAAAGCGCTGCATGACCTGGGCACTGATGACGATGTAGCAACTTTCCTCTTCCAGTGGTAAGTGGCAGTTTCTAACATATTTATTTCCATTTTTTCTGTGATAACTTCTATTTCATCATGATGTTCTAATATATGAACGAAACAAAGATCAGCAGAAGGGCAAATGACCAATTGTCTAAAGGTCGGTCAATGTTGTGCCGCTTGTCATGGCATCGTGGAGGTGCCGCTCCTTCCGGACGCTCCTTAGCCTGTGATGTTTCTTTGATGTGTGCTCATTTCTAAACGCAAGCGACAGTTCCCTTTCCCCGTGAAAAATTGACGATTAAACAGTTGATGATACCATAACTAGTCGGAAATGTAAGAAATCCCCAGGGAATCGTCTTAAGTTAAGTTTGATATTGCCGGTAACCATGTATTAGCCTACAAGTTCACTTCAAACAAAACCTCATCTCACAGGTTTTGGTGCAAGACCCAGGCCACAGTTTTTCTTCAGTTAACTCTTCCGTTGATGTCGCCAAATATTCACCAACGGGCATTTTGCTTCTTTTTTTTTTTTTCGTCTTTAAAGGTCATTTTTCATCAGTTGTAAAATATTGTTGGAAGCAAGTTGAACTAGACCAAACGATTTTTGTCAACAAATCTAACAGTACTGAGCATGGACGTTCGTGATATACATCCCTCTACTGACGAACCTGCAATTTTTGTTTGTTTGTTTTTTTTGTTTTACATATTTATTATTTAGTTCCTGACGCAATATACAAAAAGAAAAAAAAAGAAAGAAAAAAAGGAAAGTTATCATGTCAGGGATGTCCCTGGTCATGGCAATCAGGCTACTCACAATAGAGACCATGATAAAATGATGTCAGCTTATACAGGGTCTATAAATTCTTTGGGAAAAAAAAGTTTTCTCATTTAAAAAAAAAATCAAATACAAGTGAGGCCTACCAAAAAAAAAGTCAAATATGAGATTGAATAAAGTGCTTTGTTCCTTAGAGGTGTTGGCTTATTCAAACCTGTAAGGCATTTTTAAAAATCAAGCTCTCAACTTTTGATTTCAGACACAATATTGCCTTAAAGAAAAAAAACACACATTTCAACCAGTGAACCATTAAATTCAAATTACGCACCATACCAGAGAGAATGTAAGCAGTGTCTGCTTGGGATGTTAGCTTACTCATATCTATACAACTGTGATTTTTAATTTATTATTTAAGATACATACCAAAAGCATAATTCATCTTCGCAACTACTCAACCAAAATTATTCAAATGTATCATACCAGAGAGAGTAAGTGTTGTATAATTGTAGTGTCATCTTTTTTTAATTTTGTATAATCGAACAGTGTTTTGTCAGTTTCAACCAATTAATACAGAAATGGAGTGATACGGTCTACTTGTTTCACCATACTGTGATCCTGCAAGACTTTTAATAAGTGCCATATATTCTTTCAGCTATGAGAAACAACGTACGCAAACCACATCAACACCTGCTCGAGTACATGTAGCTTCAGCTCAGGCTTCATGTAGTTTTGATTATAAAACCCCTCCCCGTAGGCCAACAGTTGAGAAAGATGATGTGGAACAGACTATTCACCTATCAGATGTGTCACCAATAAGTGAGAGGTATATTGATTTTTTTAACATTTGGACCTGAAATTAAAACAGAATGAGTGTCTTGTCTATCTATTTCATTTTGTACACGTATAGACCTATTATTCTCTAATAGATTGATATCTGCATGTCGCAGATGATGACAATTAATAGGTCATTTTCAGAAGAAAAAACCTGTTCTTGTCGCAGAAATTGGAAAAAATGAAACTTAAACAGTCACAAGTTGATCTCGTTTTAGGTTAAATAATACCATGGAATTTTAACCAGTTTGATTAAATAATTATAGATTTCAATGTTTCTGGTTGAACAGATATATTTACCTGTATTATGTTACCTAAAATACACATTTTTTCAGTGATCATGCATCAAAGCTTGAAGATTTTCCTGAACCAATGGAACTACAGAGCCTTGAAGAGCTGAAGTAAGTATTACGTTGAGATGTTGGCATAACCATTTTGTAAATACCTGAACTTATTTTTTTCTCTCATTTTGGAAGTTTGAAATGCACATTTTCTGTATGTGTATATAATCCGATGTGTAATATCAATAGATGCTAAATAAAATGTTTATATAATTATGATAGTATAATTCCTTTGCTAATCAGAAATTTCATTTAATTGTAATGATAATTCATATTCAAAAATCTAATTTGAACATACAGAGAGGAACGGGGGGGGGGGTCTCATTGTGTGCTGATTGTCTGTCCTAGGTAGGCTTCGGGTACAGTTGTCAATTATTTTCATGTAGGTCAACCATATCATATTAAATCTGAAGATCACTTGCATTTTGTAGTGAAAGTATGGAGAGTGACCCGCTAGGTTTGCAGGTAGCAGACACCAAAGATACTTCGTATCACCCAAGTGACTTGTCAATACAGGAATATCTTGAGGAACTGGATATCAATAAAAGGTAAAAACTTTCTTTCTTTCTTTCTTTCTTTGTCTTTCTCTCTCTTTCGGTCTTCCTTTCTTTCTTGCTTGCTTTTTTCTTTCTCTTTTTTCAGATTTAATACTTTTTGCAATTCTCTCTTTCTTTCTGCCTTTCTTTCGGTCTTCCTTTCTTTCTTTCTCTTTCTTTCTTTCTCTTTCTTTCTTTGTCTTTCTCTCTTTCAGTCTTCCTTTCTTTCTTGCTTGCTTTTTTCTTTCTCTTTTTTCAGATTTAATATTTTTGCAATTCTCTCCTTCTTTCTTTCTTTCTTCCTTTTTTTTCTTTCTTTCTTTCTTTCTTTCTTTCTTTCTTTCTTTCTTTCTTTCTTTCTTTCTCCTTCTTTCTTTCTTTCTTTCAGATTTTATATTTTTGCAATTTAAGGATATATCAAATTGAAGTGGAAGACCTGGAAGAAATACTACCAGAAGACCTCATTGAAGGAAGCAGGGAAGATGGAGATGAGACAGTACCAATGGACTCTGGCATACAGGTTATTACCTCAGCCAGCGAGGTTTTCAAGGACACAACATACCTGGGGTATGCTTCTTGTCTCCTGTCCTTGGCCAAACTAAGGTTACCAACTGTATGTCAGAGAGGGGGCTGTGGAGCTGCTTACGAAGTAACTTCTCAGCCTGTTGGCAGTGCAGTAATCTTAACTTGGGTAGGCATTTCTTTGTACTTATGATAATCTTTAAATCAAGTTGTATTGGCGTAACCTTTTATTGAAAAAAATTCAATTTCAGAGATTGGTACAATTTAAGGCCATGCCCCACAAAAAAGTAACACAAAAATAAATAAAAAAAGAAGTAATGAATGGCAATCACAATCTTCAAATGTTCATGCATTTTTTTTGCGTTTTACTTTGCCTATTATTGGGTATATTGCTTTCAATGCAAGTGCAACACTATGAGAACAGCCTTCCTTATATAATACGTAACTTGCATGCATTTTTGTCCAAGAAAACTAAACTTTCACGTGATATTACCAGTAGTCTAGCTTTGCTCCTACATAATGAATACACTGACATAGACACTGTTGTTGATGCTTGAAAGTGCTACAGCACTACTCAATACTTCAATTGGACTCTTTTTTACCCTTTTTAAGACTTGTATAAAGGGCCATACAATCCACAAATGGAGCTCCCAACCAAGACTGACTCAGCGAGGTATATCAGCAGGTGACTTCATGGTGGCTACCAGCACACTGCTTTCGGGCAACAACTTTGGCAAAATTTCCCTCCTTTTCAAATTTCTGGGTCTGAAGGCGCCGACATCCTTTTTCTTCCACCAAGTGCAATCGCATTATTGCGTACCTGTGATTAACAAATTCTGGGAGGACTTGAAAGGGAAAACACTGCAAAAATACCAGGGACAGCCATTGATCCTTGCTGGTAAGACTGAAACTTGTACAACCATGCAAGTTTTTGTAGAATGCTATTGACAAAGAAAGGCTTTTAAATCACTGTCTTCATGTGAGGTGAATATTAGGTAAAGCCTGGGAATTGGGATGTTTGAATGAAAGGTCATTTAACCGCAAATCATTTCAACTTTAACTACTTTGATTTATATGCGAGTAATTTATTTTGCAGAATGTTCGGCTGTGTATTTGTATGCATGTACGTATCATGAGGTATTTTTGTGTCTATTTTAATGGTTTTTAGTAGTACTATTGAAAGTCACTATGAAGGGTAAAAAAATTAGGGGTCAAATTAAGTTACAAACATAATGGACTTTTAAAGTCAATTACAAAAATGATAGCTTGACCACAGTCAACATCAGAAATGCTCCATAATAGTTCGACATATTGTTATGTACATCAAAAGCCATTTGTAAATGTATTTGCAAAAGAGAGAGTAACAGCGAATGGAAGAGAATGAGAGACCACCAAAAATTGTAAGTTGTACACGGTCCATGTTGTATTGTACAGGTGATGGCAGGAATGATAGCCCTGGACACTCGTCCCAGTATTGTACATATACACTTATGCATGAAGCAAATCATGACATCATGTCACTTGTCATGGTGGACAAACGGGAAACACAACTGAAATCCCCGAATATGGAGGCATACGGATTAAGGAAAGCACTAGCTTTCCTCATGGAAGAACACCAGTTTGCCATCAGCGAAGTTGTCACAGATGCACACTCGCAGATTCCCCCTATCTTGAGTATGTATAATCTGTATGCCTTGGTGGGGCCTCCACAGATGTCCCAATCACTTTGCATGAAGTATTTTTACATTGTTATAATTGATCACTTCCCATTTATTTAGATTTCATTAATCATATACCTATGAGGAGACATCCTCTAAAGATAAGTTGACTTAGGACAATACTTGCAAGTCCTTCCTTTTAAACATACATGAACCCAACAATTATGAAATTATGACTCCAGCTGTACCCAGTTTCAAGCTTACTGTATTGTCAAAATTATCACAGGTTTTTTGAGACACAAACTGACAATCTACATTTTCATGCGATTTGGTGTTTGATTGAAATAGATTTTGAAAAGATTAAAATATACCGATGTTTGTTATCATCTTTTTTTTTTTTATAAATTTTGTTCTCTGATTAAAGCTAACTTTATTTTTCTCGATAACGTTCGTGGTTTACCTTGCATAAGCTTGCTTCCCTTCATATCCAACTGCGTATAACTTTTAAAAAGTGGAAGATAATGTTTGAAGTTAAATGTACATTTAATCAATGTGCCATACTTTGACATTCTGCAGGAGAACTGGGCATCTTACACCAATGGGACGTTTGGCATGGTGGCAAAAACCTGGGGAAAAAACTGAATGGGGTAAGAAGCTATGATTCTCCCACTTGTTTCCTGTTATCAACCATATATTACAGTAGGACGCAAGTTTTTTATTTAGTCCATGTAATATGCAACACACACTGCCACAAACACAAACAGTTAGTAGTTTGATTTTAAAAAATTAATTCAAGAATGGTCATGGAGTCACAGGAGAAATAATGTTATGCCGTGCAAGTGTGACATCACAACCAGATTTCCTTACTTCTTTCTTTCTCTCTTTTTTTCTAATCGGTAGATTTAGGAATAAATATAATTAACATTTGGCATGGGTTTAAAAACAGTGGTCCTCCTCCTATAAGGCCGCTCCGAATGCACAAGAAATGTGGCCTTGTGAGAGAGGTGGCCTGGGGGAGGGGGGTATAAAAAAAATCCCACTGTTGCTGCACAGAGAAGTGCCCTTTCTTGGTGGGGAGGGAGGGGCTTATAAGATGGAGACTACTGTATAGTGTGAGAAATACAATCGGCAATAATCATAATGTCTTGGAGTAAGGGAAATTTAGGTTTCTTATCTCTTCGCAGGTTGCAAATCATAAAGAAAGTAGCGACTTGTCGTTTTGGGTGAAGGACATAGTGAAGCATTTTTGGAAGGCATCTGAGATGGCAAATGGGGATGCTGATGTTTTCAAGGTAAGTTATGCAATAAGACAATCAAAGATTTAACTGAATCTAATTTATTCACGTACATGTACTTCTGGACTGTTCAGCTGAATACCTTACACAGTACCTATACAAATGTATATGTATATTCATCAAAGTGAAATACTGCTGTAACAGACTGATTAATGGCAAGTATGTGCAAAAAAATATGAAATGTAATATTTTATAATCACAAAATAAGCCAATAACTCAAAATACTATAGCACCAAACAATCGAATTAAATTGGCACACCAAGGAAAACAATATTGCACAAAATGTTATACAGACTAGTGAACCATTGACAACTGTATACAACAGACCAATATTGGCAATAAACAATTGACAGTTGTTTACAGTAGTAGTATTCAGCTAAGTTAACATTTTTCATCTTGTATGACTAATCTAGCACCAATAAGTTCTAAAATGTTGCACTTCAAAAATAAACATTTCACAATACTAGAATGTGTCTTTTGTATCCCCGCTCAGAGTGATATAAGGGGCATACTTCACCATGTCGTCAATGAGCATGAGTGGGTTCTGGGTGATGGTGTTGGGCCAGCAATGTGTCGACACGAGCCTCTCTCGACAGAGGAGCGGGACAAACCATGGCTTGCGCGAGAAACACCACCCCACATGAACTTGGCCAAAGTGTTGCTGGACAAAACATGGCTGAAGAATGCAGCAGAACACTACAAAAACTTCAGGTAAGGTACTGCTCCATCTTCAGTAGAACAGCAAGTGCCATTTCTGAATGCATTCCATACTGTAGTTTAAAGCATATTTAAAATGCAATATATATTTTCCAATTTTCTTCCTTTTTAACATCAAGACACACAGGTGAACTGGAAGTGTTCCATCAGCTCATTCTCATGTATGCAGCCAAGCGGTATGCCTTCAGGTAAGTTACTGATCACAGTGCCTTTTGTTGTTTATTTGTGCCAGCCCACATATGAAATACCATTCCTTGTATTGGCACGCAACTTTCCTTGGGGTATTTGGTATATGAACATAATTCAACTCCATATATATATATATATATATATATATATATATATATATATATATATATATATATATATATATATATATATATATATATCTGTGAAATGACCAGTTACAAGTTACACAGCTTAGTAGACATACAAGTCTTATTAGGAACCAAACTGTTCAACAGAAGATTGGAATGAAAATGTTCATGGTAAAAAATTAAAATCATACTAGCAACAAATTTCCGAACTGTAAACAAAATACAAAGGAATGTTTAGGCATGTGTCCGCGAAAATGGTTCCTAACTTGATTACTAAATATACATATATATCACAAGTCAAATATATGCTGTCATTGAAGATGTTCCTCCTATCTTTGCTCGAGACCTTGCATATCTTGGGGCACAAATAATATAAACAAGACTTTTGGCTTGGCCTCATTAAAATGTTTGATCGTTGAATTATTTTTCATGTCCAGCCCACCTGTATATCATGCTCGTGTTCTTCTGGCCGCCATAGACTACCAACAACATAAGGACAGGGAGTACAAACGAGACAAGGACAATCGCATTATGTGAGTTAACATAAATAGGGATGAATTTCCAAAGATACTTGTTTTTGTCTATGTCTGTTAAATATCCGCAAATGAATATAAAAGGCCCTCAAGTCACGATGTCAGGACAGAATCAAGAAAACTTGCTTCCAGTTTCCCTGTATCAGCATAAATGTCAAGTGCAACTCAATTTTAGAACACAACTTTTAGTGGTACTTAAAGAAACTATTGCTGCAGCCATCTTAATTGGAAATTAAAATTATAACTCTTATACATTTTTCTTTTTCTGCCAGCATTCATATGAAGGAGTGAAATGATGAATGCATACCCCTTAAAGATATAGTCTCTGTTAAAATTGATATAACTAATATCATTTGGCCACTCTTAGTATGTGTTCCTTTGTAATAGAACCCATATATTGCATTTTAAAATTAATACTTCTGTCTTGTCAGGTCGTTATTTGCTCAAGAAGTGAAGTATTGATACCAAGACACAGCCAAATAAACCAATATATGTAAACCATTGAGATGATACTGTGTATACAAATTCTTAGCCTAGTGTACTTTCATACTCTTAGCATATTTAAAACAAAGACTTAAATGTGTAATGAACATATGGAACCGGTACTTTGACATGGCATCCATGTGTCTTTTTTTCCCCCAAGCACCACAATTAGAGTAAAGATATGTAACATATAATTCTAGGTTTGGAAGAGTCTTTAACAAGAAGAGCCAAAACTGGTGTCCTGTTCCCCTGAGGGTTCCTAAACAATATGGATATATAAAACTGCTGCAGATGACAATCATCGAAGCAAGGCTACAGGACCCTCTTCCGCTGAATCGCAAGGTTGTTGTCAGTGCACAGGATCCTAGGATGATCAGGCCCACTATAGCTGCCGTTGATCCTAAACCAGTGACACAGTTGGTGGAGGAGCATGAAAGTAGACTAGGAGATAAAGTTCGGTGGCATCAATCCTGAACAGGAAAGAAAAATGAGGACAGATTCCGCTGAGATATTATGATTTGCATACTTTTATGTGCTAAGACAAATGTTACCAGAACAAACGAGGGGTATATGCACTAAAGATAATCAATAAAAGTGAAAGCCAAGTTAATTTGGCAAGAAAACACCCGTTCCCGCAAAGGCAAAGTGAAGAGATATGATCTAAAATCTTTACAATTTGGTGCTCTTATTGATAGTGATCATTATGGATGGTAAATATATTAATTGACGTAACAGGATTGAGAAGCTCTACAATGTACAGTTTACCATGTAAACTTTGCAACTGTTTACACCTATTTTGTAAAAATTTCAAATTTGCTATACATTGCATTAAATATCTATGTGATCAATGTGGTATGCTGTAATTTACACCTATATGTAAATATATTCAAACAATATGCAATATATATATATATATATGTATATATATATATACATATATACAGTAGAACTTTGTTCAGTGGAACACTTTCATTCAATAGTGAACAGATCAGATTTATGATGTATCTGGAATACTGAATCATTATTACCAGAAATATGTTGCCATTGGAATATGTTCAGAAACAAAAAAACATTCTGATAACTGAGGTTATATATATATATATATATATATATATATATATATTATATATATATATATATATATATATATATATATATATATATATACATACCTCTAAACCAATCGACTTGGGATGAAACCGGTGTATACACCGTCAGTTGATGGATAATCATCTCTAATCCTCCACACCACACAGCTTGGTATTACTCGCCGATTGCCACTTCCCAGGCGACCATGACGCCACAGAACAAATTGTCTGTAGGCGTCATGGCGCCTGGCATCATTATCATGACGCTGCTGGCCTGCCAGCATGTCACCTCGGTACAAATTGGCCATAGCCAATACAGCTGGATCAAGGATGAAGTGATCCATTTCCTGGTTAAAAAAAAAATTAAAATAATGTATATTGCATGAAAAATTTTATATGCTTGGCGAGATTCAAATTCTGCATTGGTAGAATGACTTTCTGGTTCGAATGGAGAACGCATAATGATCTGTATTGAAAACACAGATGGATTCTTCATTTCATCAATCAAAATATTATGTTGCCAGATTTCTCTTTTTTAAACGAGAACCGATTTGACATGTCAGAGGATACTCTGAGGATAACTGCATACTATTCTGGAAATTCAAGAGTCAATTATCTTCAACAATGATAGTGGTAAGATTTCAAGTATATGTGACCTGTTATAAAAATAATAAACACTTTGACAATTTGAAATTGTAGATCTTTGTTCAAGGGTTTTCTATAAACAACATCCATACATTCAATTTATGATTGCAAAGTCTGATTGAGATATGTAATATATCATAATAATATTTTTATTTTATTAGACCTGCAGGAGATGGAGAAACTAAAATGTACACTGAAGTAAAAAGAATAACAATACTGCATAAATTAAATAATATACACATACACTCAAGAACATTCACATGCATATAAGAAATTAAAAAAGTAATTGTAATTTATAGTTGCACCATAACATGGATAAAAAAGTCAGAAGACCTGTTTTGATGGTAAGAACTAGTCTTCATCAAAAGTGTACTCACAGGTCTAATACTGAGACAGTTGGGTGGTGTCATGCGGCAGCAGACCTCCTCCTGCTGGGTGGCCATAGGCCTGCAGTGGGTACATTTGCACCACTGAGGCAGCACAGGGCCAGGCTGTGGCCCTGGGGGAGGTGGTGGAGGTGGAGACTGCCCTTCATCTGCCATCATCTCATCTAGGAAGTCCAGGACAAGTGAAGGCAGGCGAACTGCCATTCTACACAGGATATTATCCTTTTGCACCTCTGTTAGAGCTGCGATGTCTTGCTACAAAAATCAAATATACAAATATGTATATGTATGTATATATATGTACATATATATATTTAAAAGAAGCCAATTCATAAACCACGGACAGGAGTCACATTTGAATAATCAGATACAAAATATATCCCTAATCCCTAAATTAAGAGTAATAATATACACAGAAAGGAAAAAAAATATATATTTCCCATTGCCTTGAGCCACAAGTTAGGTTGAAATTCAAAGATTTTTTCTTGGCTTCCCAGCAATATTTATTTTAAAACCTATGTTTCCTTCATGCTTGTGCAGAAGTATGCTATTTATTTATTTTATTTTATTTTATTTATTTATGTATTTATTTAATTCATTTGTTTATTTATCTTTATTTTATTTTTTTTTGGTTGTTATTTGTCCTTTTTGAATATCGGTGCACTTGTACCTGCACAAAAATTGCCGTGGCCTTACCCAGAAACATGAGCAATGAATATGAAGAAATTGTTTGACACTAAAAGACTGGTAGAACATTGTTGGCCAGAAATGACAGATTTATACCATGGGACTGCACAGGTGAAAACTTGTCCACTTCCCTCCATATACTAAAAATACACGATGTGTATATATTGTAACTTGGAATTTCGATGCACATGTGCATATTGAGTTTCTGTACAGTTAGTGGTTAAATAATATATAGATTATATAATATATTCTGACATATGGGATCAACATGGACTACCTGGATCCGATGTAGCCTGGAAGCCTGTCTGGCTTTTGTCCTTGCCCTGTCTGCCTCTTTGAGCCTGAGCATAGATGGAGCTGCATTTCTAGGTGGGACTGCAATGCAGCCGCGCCCCCGACTCCTTCCTCTGCCTCGCCCTCTTACTTGTTCCTTCGTCATGATACAGTGGTGGTAAATAATAAGATGAGGTATAATTAATTTGCAAGTAAAATATTTCACAAGTGTGGACATTTTAAAAGTAAATACATGTACAGTGAAATGTCTGTATAAAGGCTAATTTTCGTTGCAGGGTATAACGCTCATAATATTAGGATAGTCTTCATATTGAAATATGATATCCTGGTCATGCTTGAGTGTGGGTCCTGATGGGGGATAACGTCAAAGTAGTGGTGTTTTAAATCGGGTTCCATCATATTACAATGACTGTCCATTTGAAATAAATAGAAAAGTAAAGGAAGATCATAATTAATATTGAAGAAATAAGTTTTAAAATCTTGATAACGTGTGAGAAAAAAAATGTATGCACGCATTTCTTCGTCCATTCTATTACACTTCGGCGGCATTGTTCCCTTTTTGATTAAAATGGGTTGAAAAAGTGCGAGAGACACTCCTCATTTCAAATCCTTACCCCTTTCCTTCTGCCAGAACTCAGCTTATAAATTCTCTCTCTCTCTCTCTCTCTCTCTCTCTCTCTCTCTCTCTCTCTCTCTCTCTCTCTCTCTCTCTCTCTCTCTCTCTCTCTCTCTCTCTCTCTCTCTCTCTCTCTCTCTCTCTCTCTCTCTCTCAGCTCCTGCCTACATATTCATTAAAGTAGGGAATAATATGCTGCTCAATTATCAATGTGCAGTGAAGTTTCCATATTAAGACCACCCAAGGGACTAGAAAAGTCAATCAGGTCCTAATAGAGGAGTGGTCTGATATGGAATATGAAATACCGTTATGACCATCCAAGGGACAGGCATAAGTAGGTCTCGGTATGACACATGGAATATAAAATTGTAAGGTAAGGATTGTGAAAGGTGGTCGTAATAAATAGAGTGGTCTCCTTAAAGAGATGTCTTAAAGATTTACGGTAGTAATTTATAGATCCGTCAAGCGAGTTCATTTTGCAGGCAGGCAAACGGACAATAAATTGCACGTGTTTGGCCCCAAGCATCCAATTAATGCTCCGGAACTCCAAATTGGTCCTTAATTGTAGCCAAGGATTACGCACAAGAAACTAAATTTTCCCCGAAATTGGGTGCGAGTCAAATGACCCATGATTTCTGGTACTTTCCAGAGGTTAAAATTTCCGGCGGCCTATCCTTACAAGATCAAACGGACCGCCGACATATGCACTGGTCGTTGTCCGTCGACGTGACTGCGGACCGTTAGCCCGTCTTTGTAAATTGTATTCCGCTCCCAAAGTCGCCCATTTGATTTGCGTCTCACTATTGCTGATAATTTGAACGCCTATTTTTTTAACAAGACACATAATGTTCACCCCCAATGGTTGTGAGAAGGAACAGTGAAACATTGAAATTCTGAATCGGACATCCCCGAGGCTGATGACAGTTCTGACCCATGCAGCATTGCAGGCATGCATACGTAGCCAGCCTCACTCACTCACTGAATCACATCTCTCTGGATCCTGTTGATATCAATTTACGGAAAAAAATATATGAATAAACTCTTGCTTTGATGCATTTGTTTAGTCAAGTAAAATAGTACTGAAGTCGCAACTTACCAGCGTTTGTTTTGGTTCTTGCAATCATTGTACATGTTCCACACGTGTTGCGAAGTCACCTCAAGCCACGATGTTTTGGTCTCGGTAAATATCGCGGATCACGTGACGTGATTCGCAGCTTCAGATACTAAAAATATCGCCTCCTAAGTGACGTGCGCAGGGAATTCCCTAACCGATGCATGAACCGTTGAATGGGACAGAAAATGACCCAAACGACAAAAACAGCATTTAACGCAATACACAGGATAATTCATGAATTATGGGCTGAGATATGAAGGGGTAGGTGTTTAATACAGTTTGAGTAACTCAGACGGGAGGACTAAATGTGCGCTGAAGGCCACTTTAATATAATTTTCTTGTGTCTGGTGTAAAAACTCATACAGAAATGACAATTTTATGTATCATAACTGTAAATTAAAGTCGCGCTATCAGACGATCTCGAGACAATGGCAATCGGGAAGACCCACTTCCGGTGATTCACCGCGTGGCCTCATCAGCTTTCTATCTTTCTTGCATATCTCGTTTGGACTTGGACAGTGGTGGAAAGGATATAATCTCTGTTTGGACTCAACATTTTAGCTAACTATCAATTGTATAAATGACGTTTTCTTTGGTTGCAAATTCCTTCATACTTTCTTCTTTTTTTTTCTTTCTTTTTTTTTTAATTTTGGCACTGCCATGAGCTGTTGGCGCCGCTGTGTGGTCATGTGCTAGCCTAACAGCAACACTATCCAGATGGGGACAGCCTGCTCAAGTTCTGGAAAGACGCCCCCACACATGGTGCTTAATGCAGTGTTTGCATTGAAGACATATGAGGGCTGGCTGAAAAGTTCTAGGCCTAGATGTTAAACGCCCGTACAAGTCGACGGTTTTTATATATTTCTCTACATAGTCCCCTTTCAGGTTTACACACTCTTGTCAATAATGCTGCAAGGCCAGGATGCCGGTCAAGAAGACATTTTATTCAGCCGCCCTAAAAAGTCATTCACAGTGGAATCGACGTCACCATTACTCGGAATACAGTGACTGGCTAGTTCTTTTGTCATTTTGGGAAACAGGTGGAAGTCTGACGGGGCTGCATCGGGTGAATAAGGGGGGTGGTCATTGAGTTCGAAGCTACAATCATGGATCGCTAACATATAAACTGCCGCTTTGTGAATAGGAGCATTGTCTTGGTGGAAGAGGACTCCTCCTGTGAGCATTCCCCATCGTTTAGCTTTGATAGCTTCACGCAACAATCTCAGTAGGTCAGCATCTACGTTGGACGTGGAGGCCGCCATTTTAAATATTTGTTCCGCCATCTGGAATGTTTAATCTGCCCAAATATTCTTAAAGAATGTTCTGTGCTTTTCTATACCTGAAAATGAACAAACTGTCCTCAAAGAGCTGACTGCATAGTGTTCATGCTCAATGGCCTCTGACTTTGCATTTTCGAAGGAAACAGTCATGCAAAGTTTCTTTACTAGAAGCCAATGTAGAAGAAAACTACTGAGAGGATTTTTATGAAAATAACTATTTTGAATTTTACAAATAATTTCAATTTAGGAACAACTTTAAAACTATTTACACTCTAAATCAGGAACAATTCATTTTAAGTATTGAGAAAGGCTCTTTGAAAAGTTATTTCTCAGTTGTTAATGCAACAACCATCTTGCATTGTTTTGGCGGCTATCTTGAATTTTTGGTTAGCCATCTTGAATTTTGAATTTTCTTCAACATTCATAGATACCACTGATTCTAAATCCAAAGTCAGCATTTTTTTGCAGAAATAACTCTTTATAAAATTATTTCAATACCTATATGTGTTCATTTTTTGCCATTTTTTGTGGAAAAATCAATTTGAGGTTACTTCAGTTAAGCCTAATTTGCAGGAAAACGTGCTGTTTTTTTGTTTTTTTTTTTTCATTCTGCGTATTTAGTCTTACAGTGTGTTCAGAAGAACCTCACTGCATCAAAATGAGGGTGTGTACTTAAACTGTCTAATTATAATTGTTACCCTAGCAACATTCAGTATTTTCCAGGGGAAGATACAGCCACCTAATTGACAAAGCATTGCAAGTTGTTATATCCCTTATTTTGTCTTAAACCAATGAGAATGATCCTTTGTGTGTGTGTGTGTTTGTTTTTCGGACAATCAGCCACTATAGCCTTCTTAGACCAACAATGGCTGCTGGAGGGGAAAGGCTGTTGGACATTCTGGTTGACAAAATTTTCAATATGAACCGTGTTTACTTTTGTTTTCATTTTCATTTCTCTTGTAAACCACATTGTGGATACTGGTATTTAAGATATATACAGATCATCCTATGCCCAATTCAGTATCCTTGACTGCATGGATTCCCCCATCGAGCTTGTACCCCACCCCCCACCCCCACCCCAACCCCCCTGGGTCTCAAGAGGATACAGGCTCTCGGGGGATCCCTCTAGACAAAATTACTGGGCAAAGGATAACCTCTCTCTCTCTCTCTCTCTCTCTCTCTCTCTCTCTCTCTCTCTCTTCTATACAATTATATATATGTGTATATATATATACATATATATATATATATATATATATATATATATATATATATATATATATATATATATATATATATATATATTGAATGGCGATGTGCTTTTCCCGTAATCTACCAGGTTTCATATAAATTATGGCCAATCTACCTGCATTATCATTATCATCACAGGTATCGAGCGTCCACAGACAGCTATATTGATACGATAAGTCACGATGGAAGGTTCTATGTTTACTTAACGGCGTAAAAGTCTACGGCAAATCATAAATCCACCATGCATGAATGCTCACACTGCACGTAACATTCATTTATAAGGAAATAAATTCAGCAAGCCTCTGTTCAGGAAGATGGTAGGATGTACAAAGATGGTGTGTGTGTGTGTGTGTGTGTGTGTGTGTGTGTGTGTGTGTGTGTCCAGGTCCACTTCAATGTAGGTGGTGGTGTACCTTGGGTGGGTTTCTACCAAGTTTGTTCAAATGGTCATGCTCCAATGATTTTTTTGAAACATATTTTATGGGGGGGGGGGGACTGAAAGAATCATTCTCAAAACCTCCAAGCCAATTACTTTAAAATGCATGGGGAAACTTTTTGGGATTTCTAAACCTTAATTTGTTCAACAAATGGCGCTGCGATTACCTTTCGCTTCATGAAGATTTTTTTGTGATTTTTTTAATTTTTTTTTAGACATTTTCTCCCCAGCAGTAAGTTGGATCCTCTTCACACTTCTTAGGAATGTACGTGGACGTGGTCTCCGGTAAATCTGTTCATTACATGGTGGTGGTATCATTTTCTTAGTTTTGACAAGTTTGCAAAATTTGGAAAAATCGGTAATGGGATATGTACTCCTACATGTTAACAACAGTCATGATGGTTTTAAACAAAGGTGACCTTGATATCGTTTTGACGTTCAAATGCCCACTTTAGTTTATGCGTCAATGCAAAGTCACCTGGGCACAGGACCATCAGGGCCCTGCGGTGTATTTGTGTACAGAACATTAGACCTCTTTGCCCTTGCAGGTGCAAATGTGGTAACATAAAGAAGGTGAGCTATTTTTGCTGCATGTTGACTAGTCATTCCAATTTCCATATGATACTACAGGCATAAACCTACTTCTTTTCTTTGAATTGCGTCCAACTACCAGCAATGCTGGGGTTTTGTCAACTATAATCGATTTCTCAGTCAATTAGGTCTGGGTCTCAAATATCGTGTCCGATTTACAGCAAACCAAACAGGTTAGCGCACCATACGTGATGATTCAGCAAAGAAGTGCAGAATTAACTTGTGCAGGCATTTTTTGCCATTGTTTGGAGATGATGCGTTGATTGTCTATCTTATGACTATTACATGGAACCTTTTTACACATTCAGAATTAGATACTACCAAATAATGATAATGATACTACTACTACTACTACTACTACTACTACTACTAATAATAATAATAATAATAATAATAATAATGATGATGATGATAATAATAATAATAATAATAATGATGATAATAATAATAATAATGGGTGGTTCAAAAAGGTCGGTGGGGTTAATAGACACAAAGGATATTTTTATTTGCTGAAAGCCAAACTAAAAGCTATGTGCAGCAAAGGTAAAATAAAAGGTTGTATACATTTACAATGGCTTGCACACCCAAACTATCGAGCCAAGTTACTGGTCAATACCGTGTTGTATTTGAAACTCAGATTTTTTTTAGTATCATATATTTTATACAATGCAAACAGAAAATGCCAAGGCAAGTAAGACAATTCAAGCGGGAGCATTTTTGTTTTAAGTTTCCACCTGGATGCCTGCTTGGTCAGACTCACTTTGTGTTATTGACAGTTCTCACGGAGTTTTTTTACCAGGCCGAAGAGCACTGGGAATGGGCTTTCCTTCGTCCACCAGTCTATTGTAAATTGTGAAACATTCGCTCAGCTTGAAATCAAAACCTCCAAGATTCACTTACACCCCAACAATAACTAACCAATATACAAGAATTCTTAAAAATGTATTACTTGAATGCTTTAACTTGGCATCATAATCTTTCCACCCAAATCTTGCTACACATCTACAGCTACAGGCTCCCAACATCAGAATTATGTCTGCGTGTCAACACAGACATTTTGTTTTTTCCTGGATTGATTGATTGATTGATTGATTGATTGATTGATTGATTTCGCAATTATTGCCGCAATTATGCAAATTAGTGGCATTTAGAAATTTAAACCTTGCATATCTTCAAAACTATTTTAGATAGAGACACGATTTTAAATGCTAGCTATATGTGTGGGAGGATGGGCTATCTAACGGATATGTTTTGAGATTTGAAGCGACAGATTATGCAAATTAGGCACTTTTGAAAATTTAAATCTTTAATATCTTCTAAATTAATATATACAGATATGTGATTCTTAAAGCTAGCTATAGGTTTGTAAAGATGGGCTATCAAAGGGATATGTTTTCAGATGTGTCGCAATTGAAATTATGCAAATTAGGTGTATTTGAAAATTCAAATCTTTAATATCTTGAAAACTAATGTAGACAGAGACAGATAATGGCATAATCCATGAATAACTTGCACATTCTAAAGTTTTGTGTATAAGAAACATTTCAAACTTAAATTTTTTGTGTCACACAGACATATTTTTCTGTGCAGCAAATCTTCTTTTCTACTTTTTTTGTTAACATTCAGAGAAATTAAATTTCTCAGGGACGGAGGTGGTTACATGTACACTTTGTCTTTGGATGAACGGCAGGGATGCATTCTCCATCAGTGCACACCAGTGTACATGTGATCCTGGATATACCGTATGTTTTCCTTGCATTATGAGTAGAAAAGTGGCCCAGCTATCACCTTTAGATTTGCTTCATCTTTCATGTCTTACCCTATGAAAATGTTATGTTAGTAATATGTTACAAAATAGACCAAAAACAAGAGTAACCTAGGGGTTTACCTGTTATGCGTTTACGACTTTTCTATTTTTAAGTGCCGGGGAAACCTTGATACCAGGTACAAGAGTGACAACACTGGTAGGCCAAAGTGCGTGTTATGAATGTATGTCGCAATATAATGTACAGTTTGATCGTAGATGAACCGCCAAATGTTTCCATCAGCATCATGTCATGATTAGTGGCACTCACAGGACTGCTGTTAAAGTATAGTGATATTTTGATGGGCTATACTGTATTGCAAGATGTAATAGTTTTGTTGTAAGGACTCACGTTTGGACTTGTGTAGTCTCGCCGCTGATAAATGTTTCGATAGAATTTGGCTTGCGGGACTTTTTTTTGTAAACTGTAAACTAAACGTTTACTTTAAAAAGTGGCTTTTTCTTTTTGCCTGGTATTAGGGGCTTAAAGCTTGTATTAAGTGAAACGTTGTATACTCAGACTCATTTTGTGTAACCAGGGTAACCAGACAAGGCAGTGTACTCTCCTATAAGCTTTCATTGATGGCTTATTGACTGAACCGGGCTCTGTAGAAAAAGGAGTAAGGATAGATAGACTCAACCCGTTAAATCTCATTTGCATTTGCAGATGGCATTACATAGTTTCGTAGCGAAACACACGGTCTGCAGACTCTCATAAATATTTGTACATCATACACAAATAGACGGGTTTTACGTTTGGTTTTAAGAAGCCAAAACCTATTATATTTGGCAAGGAACGATTCACACACGAACCAGGTTGCCAGCTGGGTAAGCTCACAATGGTAAATTTGAACCAATTAGAAATACATGTACTTGGCTGTGTATTCACCAGTTGTAACAGTAGTAATATTCACACAGAGACTCTTATCAATAATTGCCGGTGTTCATATTACCGTCTTTCAGAGGATAGCAATGTATTATTACCCTGATTCTTCCTTGGATGTTAAAGCCTATTTGTGGTGCATTGTGTGTGCCCCAACAAAAATAAATGTGTGGTTCCGGTATTCTGACAGACCCTACTGAAAAGGACCAAGCTTAAAATTAATGGAACGAAAAAAAGTACCTTTAACCCGCCTTTCCCTAATAAATACTGGTCGACCCAGGCCAGTGCTACAAACTGAGTCAGAGACCCAAGTGGCCCAAAAATGTCCGTAAAATTTTACAGTGGCCCAATGTGACCGACACGGCCCACATGGCCAAAGGCATGCTGGGGGAAGGGGCCTTGGGACATCCCCACCCCCCGCGAAAAACCTTAAATTTGAGCATGCAAAATTGTTTATCTGGGGAGTTTTGAGTATCTTGCTTTCACATGGTTTACGAAATTACAACATTTTAGTCATCATTGTACTGACTTGGCTATTTTTCCTTAGATTGTACAAAAATCTGATGAAAACCAGGAAAAATTAGTAAGAAATGAATTTTTAAAAAAAATATCCACATGTTAACTACTTTCCATGGTGGACCACAACATGAAAATAGCCGAAAAGTAAGTATGAAGTCGGGAAAAATAGTAAGTTGCTTTGCAGAGGTTTGTGGCTAAAATGCTACAATTATTTATGAGTTAAGATTGATCTAAATTTTCAATAAATTGATATATGAATAAATATAAGCACCAAAGGCATATTTTTTATAACTCCAGGGACCTGCGATATATAATTTGCAGGTCCCTGATAACACGAAGATACTTAAACTATAAATATATAAAGCGGTCCCTCTCCAGTACTCCCGTCTCATGCATGAAGAATGATTTTACCTTATTTTTGAAAATGTTCCCACATGTACTTGATATACCCGGGCAGGTTCTGCATGGGAATAGGTATAATCATGGTACAGTAGTGCCTGCGATTATCGACCTGGCCAAATTCGGTAGCATTTTTCCAGAACTGTGATGCAAACTTTGCTACAATGCTCCAGTTGGACAGCCCTGTACCAGCTGCAACACACGACCGACCAGCAAAATCACTACACAAACAACAACCCGTTAAAAAACAAACAAAAAAAACTGTCGTTCAAATCAACCGTAACCAAGTTGTAAGACAAAGCTAACAGAAAAGCTTGCCAACGTGTGCCGTTATTTTGCAGTAAAGTCAACTCAAACACAGCATTTTATTTCAACTTGTCTGGACAGTCAAACTGGGCCGGGGGAAAAGCATAGCTGCCAGGATGCATGCGGTATCTGTATCTAGTATCGGTAGGTTTCAGGTGTCCGTTCTCAGAGTTACCAGAGCAAACGGTCGTCAACGTATTTTAAAAAGATGACTTAACTTTAATCTGCCCCCTCGGTTCTGTCTGAAGCAGTTCTTATCGTAAGTTATAAATTCAAATGCAACACAAAGGGACGCATGCAAACACGTTGAGCGCCATTTTAAACATGGCGCAATGCATTGTTGGACAGGAAAATCACAGTGGATTGTGGCCACGTGCTTTCATCACGGTTCCAGGTGTCCGTTCTCCAAGTTACCAGGGCAATGGTTGTAAAAGTACTTTTGAAACATGACTTCCTATCTTAGCTTTAATCTGCCCGCTTGGTTGTAGCTGAAGCAGTTATCATCGTTAGTTACAAATCCAATTAAGACACGGCACGCTCGAGCGCCATTTTGAACTTTACGCAATTAATGCATTGATTGCGGGAGAGTCTCAGAAAAGTACACTTGATTTGGATGTCAAAGTGAATCGTGGCCACAGCATAGATGTCATTAATGATGCTGTGAAATAATTGCCAAAATATAGACTTTTGGTTTCATATATTATAACCCTCTTCCCACCCACAATAGGCAAGATCGTCCCGATGCTCATTCACAAATCATTGGCATTGGGTGCGGAACTCACTGTTTTCACAATAGCAGCCAAGTCGATTGGATATTTTGAAGAGATAACGTCCAAAATATATGTGTGATTAGTGTTGAGGGAAGGTTAATTTGTCGAATGAATGTTATGTAGAATATGTGGTGGGACTTTTCAAGAGTGAGCATTACCTGAAAATGTAAATACAATGACAAACAGTGACCAGTTGTAGGCCCCAGATATAGTATCTTGTATCAAACCCAGAAGTCGCCCTGAGGTAATTAAATAAGAGTCAGTAATTGGCTGAGTGCCAAGCGCCCGCTCCGTCAAAGACGAAGCTCAATCGAGAAGGTCACCCCGGTAGTGGATACAGGCCCAAAAGTACTAGCGAGTTTTTATATAAGTGGTAAATATGCCACAGTATTGCGTTAGATGATTTGTAACGCGAGTTTTTTATAAAAAAAAAAAAAAAAACTAATAGATCAATAAATATATAAAATAGATAATACTAGTAATAAAATGATGATGATAATGATTATACTACCACTAATATCTGACATAAGTGATACATTACATTTATAGACCAGTTTATACGGATACTCATGGAATAATCAACAGAAATAAACAATCAACTCCGTTATAGTCATTTTATGATAAAGGGAATATAGGGTATATGGTCCAATGGTTAAAGGGAGTGTGCATTTTCAACTTACAATCACATATATGTTTAAGGTTCTACTTCTACGCCCATAAAACTATGCATTTGTAACATTTTACAGCTGAATGTTTTGGGGGTTTTCTACGTGAAGTAAAAGTCATATAAAAAGTTAGAAAAGCGTATACAACATTTACCATATGATTCGACTATGAACTTTATGACATGACAGGATTTAAAGAAAAGATATGGTCCCGTAGGACTTGAAATTGTTTCAAACAGCAGATAAGTCTGGTAAGCTTTTTTTCTTCGACTTTGATTATAAAAATATATGTAAGCAGAGGGGGCAAAGACCTATTTCCATCTTAGGACATAACTTAGCCCCACAAAACTTCACCATATCAAACCTATGTATCGTTACATTGTTTATTTTGTACACCTGGTATTTT
>OZ026613.1:93148691-93197808 GCA_964020975.1 Hermodice carunculata | reverse complement strand
GTAGGAAACTACTTGACCAATTTGGAGAAATGCTAGTGTCAAGCTTTTAGTTTTTGCTAGAAACTTCAACTAGAAATATAGGCCACTGAACAACGTTGAACATTAACAAAGAGAGACTGTTGGTATAAGCGGCACTTGCTCTAATCTGTAATCATTTAGTCCCCAAACAGACCTTCTTAAGCTGCTTATTTTAATGTTCGTAAGTGTTTGCAGGATCATACACAACCTGCAAAAGAGACAGCTCTTTTCTAGCACAGCATTGGGATTAGTTGTGGTAAACCTATTACAGGTGTAGTGTTTGATGAAGACTTAGAAAGGAATCAGATTACCATAAAGTGAGAAAAAATGACAAAGGCTATATTCTAATTTAATGACAACATATATATATATATATATATATATACACTAGAAACTTTAGGAAGGAAGCCAGTGTGTCCAACAAATGTACAAAAAAAGTTTTATCTGAAAGTGTTGATGGTGTTTCAGGTGGAAAGAATATTGCCAATTATTTGGCTACTAAATGTGAAAAAATATATAATATTGTTCTTTATGACGCTGACATCTCAGATTCTGAGATATTGCATGCTGACATTAAATATTTGACTGGAATTAATTTTATCTGCATTGTGTAAAATTGCATTATGCATAATTTTTTAAGTAATAAATCAATAAGATAAAATAAAATAAGTAAAAATAAATTAATATGTGTAATTACACACGTGGCTTTAATGGTTACTTTTTTCATTAAACAATTCAAATCATGCAAGCCGAAAGTTGGCTGACAGGAGAAAGGCATATTGACCTCGGCCTTTGGCCTTGATCAATGTGCCTTTTACGAGGTCCATGATGTTACTGCAAAGTGGATATTGGCCAACTCGTAATCCCACAGTGAAATACGAGAAGGGCATTGAAAAAAAAATTGAAAATAAAGGTACAGTAGTCACTCTCTTGAGAGACCGCATCTAGTGCCTCCCTAAAGGCGGTCATATAAAGCAGGTGGTGTATCAAAGCAGGTATAAATAACATGAAAAGTACTGAAGAAAGACCTAACAATTGTGGTCTCTCAAAGGAGGATGGTCTCCCATTGTAGTGGTCTTTCAAAGGAGGGACCACTGTCTAGGTATGCTACCTTGTGAAACCCATTCAGACCAGTTAATATGGTGTTACATTTCCTGGTCAGCAGACCTAAATGCATTCACCTAACAACCACTGTGATATATATATATATATATATATATATATATATATATATATATATACACTAGAAACTTTAGTAAAGAAGCCAGTGTGTCCAACAAATGTACAAAAAAAGTTTTATCTGAAAGTGTTGATGGTGTTTCAGGTGGAAAGAATATTGCCAATTATTTGGCTACTAAATGTGAAAAAATATATAATATTGTACTTTATGACGCTGACATCTCAGATTCTGAGATATTGCATGCTGACATTAAATATTTGACTGGAATTAATTTTATCTGCATTGTGTAAAATTGCATTATGCATAATTTTTTAAGTAATAAATCAATAAGATAAAATAAAATAAGTAAAAATAAATTAATATGTATAATTACACACGTGGCTTTAATGGTTGCTTTTTTCATTAAACAATTCAAATCATGCAAGCCGAAAGTTGGCTGACAGGAGAAAGGCATATTGACCTCGGCCTTTGGCCTTGATCAATGTGCCTTTTACGAGGTCCATGATGTTACTGCAAAGTGGATATTGGCCAACTCGTAATCCCACAGTGAAATACGAGAAGGGCATTGAAAAAAAAATTGAAAATAAAGGTACAGTAGTCACTCTCTTGAGAGACCGCATCTAGTGCCTCCCTAAAGGCGGTCATATAAAGCAGGTGGTGTATCAAAGCAGGTATAAATAACATGAAAAGTACTGAAGAAAGACCTAACAATTGTGGTCTCTCAAAGGAGGATGGTCTCCCATTGTAGTGGTCTTTCAAAGGAGGGACCACTGTCTAGGTATGCTACCTTGTGAAACCCATTCAGACCAGTTAATATGGTGTTACATTTCCTGGTCAGCAGACCTAAATGCATTCACCTAACAACCACTGTGATATATATATATATATATATATATATATATATATATATATATATATATATATAAATATATATATATATATATATATATACACTAGAAACTATAGGAAGGAAGCCAGTGTGTCCAACAAATGTACAAAAAAAGTTTTATCTGAAAGTGTTGATGGTGTTTCAGGTGGAAAGAATATTGCCAATTATTTGGCTACTAAATGTGAAAAAATATATAATATTGTACTTTATGACGCTGACATCTCAGATTCTGAGATATTGCATGCTGACATTAAATATTTGACTGGAATTAATTTTATCTGCATTGTGTAAAATTGCATTATGCATAATTTTTTAAGTAATAAATCCATAAGATAAAATAAAATAAGTAAAAATAAATTAATATGTGTAATTACACACGTGGCTTTAATGGTTACTTTTTTCATTAAACAATTCAAATCATGCAAGCCGAAAGTTGGCTGACCGGAGAAAGGCATATTGACCTCGGCCTTTGGCCTTGATCAATGTGCCTTTTACGAGGTCCATGATGTTACTGCAAAGTGGATATTGGCCAACTCGTAATCCCACAGTGAAATACGAGAAGGGCATTGAAAAAAAAATTGAAAATAAAGGTACAGTAGTCACTCTCTTGAGAGACCGCATCTAGTGCCTCCCTAAAGGCGGTCATATAAAGCAGGTGGTGTATCAAAGCAGGTATAAATAACATGAAAAGTACTGAAGAAAGACCTAACAATTGTGGTCTCTCAAAGGAGGATGGTCTCCCATTGTAGTGGTCTTTCAAAGGAGGGACCACTGTCTAGGTATGCTACCTTGTGAAACCCATTCAGACCAGTTAATATGGTGTTACATTTCCTGGTCAGCAGACCTAAATGCATTCACCTAACAACCACTGTGATATATATATATATATATATATATGTATGTATGTGTGTGTGTGTGTGTGTCTATGAATGAATAGTGACACTTAGCGGTGTAGTAACAAATTGCGGGAGGACGACTTTCTTGCGTTTTTAACACTTAGCAGTGTTTGTAACGTTTAACGGTGTAACACTTAGGGGCAATTGTAACATTGTAACATTTAGCGGTATTGAAATTGACGCTAACGGCTACTTGCAACAGTTAGCGGTATTGTAACACTTAGCGGTTGTACACGGCTTTCTTGCATTTTTAACACTCAGCGGTGTTTGTTACGTTTAACGGTGTGAAGGTATTAGTTTTTGTGACACTTGGGGGCAACTTTGATTCTTTCTCTCGAAAGAATAGACGTTTTAAAAGATTGCTGAATTGTTTTTCAGTTCAATATGTATAGGTTCAAATGCTTCAAGAACAAACTTTTTCATCGTGTAATTGTCGAGAAATATCACAAAAAATTGATACTCACCCGATTTACCACTGTCTATTTGTTTATACAAGAGTTTTCACAGTGTAGTTGTAATTGTTGGTCGCATAGCATTCTCAAGTCACTGGCGGTTAAGCAACTACTATATAACTATGTTAATCATGAGTATTGCAGATATATTTGGCTTGGAATTTTAGATCCTGAAATTGGTCAGACAATACCTTAAAATCCTTTGTTTGAACATGTCTATCTCATGTAATATCAATATCTATATACGTCAGGCAATTTAGGTATCAAATGAGCACGGAACCAGCATCAAAACCCGAAGACATTTACAAGAAAAAAATACGTGATCCACTCTTCTCTGGTTTTCCTGTCAAGAAAGTTTTTGTGAATTAGCCTCTGCGGGATATCATACGGTTTACTGTCTTGTCATGACAATTGTTTTGATTATTATTACAACTCATTATAAATTAATTAATTAATCTATCAAATAATTAATTAATTAATCAATGTTGTATTCTCACCATATTTTCTATAGTACTATAGTTTCAGAACATATGTTTACAATGGGCACGAGCCATGCACGCTGTGTCATGGGTTATTGTATTTGTGTCTTTTTGTCCAAAACCACTTCCTAGTAGTCATTACCCTATTTCTGCAGTCCGAACTCTTTACTCTCCATAAGCTAACCTGTCCCTGTCTAACTTATATTCATTGAAGTTCTATTGTCCATATTGCACACGTTCCTCTGTAAAATTTTGATATAGGCTGTATTAGCCCAAATAAATTAAAGGGTCTTCAGCGGGTAACTACTCAACATGTTTCGGAGCCTTTTACCAGTACATGTCTCTCTGAGTAGCGGCTCCTTGTCTAAGCTAAATATTCAGCAAAGACAACCCACATAATAATGAATAAATATGAACGTGGCAATTGATGAATTAGCTAAATATGTGAAGTTTTGCTTATAAATGCAGAGCTTCATATCAAAGAAGAATACCTGTCAAACAAACCATACTTACCAAATTTTCATAGTACAGGTTCAGATAAGAACAATTTGACTTACCCCTGAACCAATATGTACCCTTTCTAGCTGGACAGCTTATCCTAGTTAAACCATCCGCCAATGTTTAACTGAAGTGGAAACAAGCTGGGGCGTTATATTCAGTCCCAGTGATTGTAAAATAAACAGTTGCAGCTAGACCACCTGTACAAATCAAGGGAAATCCTAACAAGGACTGTAACAATGTACATCCTGCACCAGAGATGTAAAACAAACTCCATGATGACACCTACTCCTCAAACATTTAAACGCTATTTAACTGCCAACCCTGAGTCAATGTGTCAACTTAATGTGTCAGGTTTGTGATACTTGAGAAAAGACTGTCAATTTTGAGTAATTTTTTAATAGATAGATAGATAGATAGATAGATAGATAGACAGACAGACAGACAGACAGACAGACAGACAGACAGACAGACAGATAGATAGATAGATAGATAGATAGATAGATAGATAGATAGATAGATAGATAGATAGATAAATAGAAACTTTATTTTACGAGGGTTACACTGTAAGCCAAGCTTATCTCTCCAGTGGCCCTCAATAAATACATACATAAAATACAGACATAATACATGAAAGGCATGTAAAATTCATATACACGTGTAAATAAAAACAGTTAAAAAGGCGGAAGTATACATATGATTATTAAAGTGTTGTCCGTTATTGACTTATATCTGGCTTCGGTATTTTCTTTTGAATATTTGTAGTGTATTGGCTGTTTGAGTTTCATAGTTCAATTTGTTCCACAGGTAAGGACCTCGGTATAAGAAACTATTTTTGAATTTTTCTATCCTGGGTCGCGGTACAGTCAAATTTCTTTTTGATGATAATCTTGTAGTTCTGGATGTTGTACTAGAAAGAGGATGAAATAAATTTGATAGGTAACTCGGTGTTAAACCATTTAAGCATTTGTATACTAGGGTAACTGTCCTGAGGTCAATCAAGTCTTTCAACGGTAGCCAGTTCAATAGTTTGTAATAGTCCTGGGTAGAGTCTCTGGGGTTGAGGTCAAATATTAAGCGGATTGCCCTCTTCTGGAGTTTTTCAAGATGGTTTATCTGAGGACTCGAACCCCAGACACTGCAACAGTACGTCAGGTGAGGGTGTACATAGGCTTGGACGAAAAGTATCCTTGCCTCCGTAGGGAGATAATGTTTGATACGCCATAGGAGACCAAGAATTCGGCTGACAGTCTTGTACACTTTGTTCACCTGACATGACCAGTCAAGGTGGTTATCAATGACAACCCCAAGGGCTTTGTCCTCCTTGACTGTTTTTATGTCGGCGCCATTGATATTGATGTTTAGATTGTTTCGCTGTAGATGCCTGGATTTTTGGGCTGTGGAAATGATCATGGCATGGGTCTTCTCAGTATTTATAACCATCTTGTTTGCAGTACACCATGCGCCGATACTTTGAGCGTCCTGGGAAAGTTTGCGTTCAAGCTCATCTAGAGATTTGGCGGAGGTGTATAGGGTAGTATCATCTGCGTACATGGAGATTTTTGAATGGGTGGTGTGTAAATGCATGTCATTGACGAACAGAAGAAAGAGGGTCGGTCCTAGTATGGTACCTTGAGGGACCCTAGCGCGAACTTCTGATTTGGTAGACATTGAGTTTTTAAACTTCACATGTTGTGTCCGCTTTGCTAAAAATGAAGTAAACCACTTTAGGCTAGTATGTTCACAACCATACATTTCCAGCTTTTTGATAAGAAGTTCATGGTTTACCAAATCGAACGCCTTGCGTAGATCAAGTAAAATTAGGCCTCCGATGTCTCCTTCATTCAAAGCTTCAAACCAGTCACATGTTAATTGGAGGAGTGTTGATTCACAAGAATGAAGTAGGCGGAACCCAGATTGTAAAACATAAATTAAGTTTCTAGAGTTTAAGAAGTGGTAAAAATGGTTCTGGACATGCCTCTCTGCTATTTTGCTCAGTATGCTGAGGATGGTAATACTGAGTAAATGTGCATTTAGGCATATCAGAAAAGAATGGAAGTCATTAGCTTTTATGCCAAAAACATGCTATCAAAACCATTTTTCTTAACAGGATTTTAAGTATAATTAGGCAAACATGCAACTGTCATAGGCCGCTTCTTGCTACCTGTAGCCCCTGGGGGTTTACCTAACAGAAAACATGTAAGCCTAAAATGTTTGATAGTGAATATTAAAACAGAAAGATGCCAAAAGATAAAGTTAAGTAGCAAATCAGTCAAGTCTAAAAACTGTCAATTATTGTGGCCAAACTTTCTAATAATCTTTGGATGTTAACAGTAGAATTATAGGGCAAGTCAGAAATGAATGAAAGTCTTTTGTATTTATGTCAAGAGAATGCAATGAAAATATTAACCAGATATCAAGTACAATTAGGCAAGCTTGTAACTGTCGTAGGCCGCTTCTTGCTACCTGTAGCCCCTGGGGGTTTACATAACAGAAAACAAGCTAGCCTAAAATGTCTGAAAGGTGAACATTTAAACATAATGGTGTCAAAAGATAAAATGAAGTAGCAAAACAGGCAAGTCTAAAGCCTCTTAAATTATTGAAGCCAAACCTTCTAACCATCTCAGGATATTTACAGCAAAATTTGTAGAAAAATTTGATCAAAAGTACACCTTTGAAACCTCTTGACTCAAGTTTATTGTAAATAAATTTGGTTCTTGATGCAAAGTCCTGAAATTTAGAACAAATACGACCAAATCTCAAAATCTGTGACAAAAATGTATTATATCCAATAGTATCCGAAATATTACTGTGCCGGAAAGGATAATTAACTACTTCAAAGTTAAACTCATCTATTTTGTGATAGACTTTAATACAAAACCTGTCATTAGTGATCTGAATATCCAAGTCCAAAAACACATCTCTGAAACCATCTGAATTGTTACCCTCCAAAGGGATATCTTTTGGGTAAATTTCTTTAGCAATTTCACTGAAATTTTGTACATTTACACAAGCAATGTCAGCAATATATCTTGCGATGTTTGATAATTTCATAGCCATTTGAAAGTCCTTTTTCATCAATTTATCCATATACTTAAATTCAAGCCAGGTTAAATACAAATCTGCCTGTAAAGGGGAGCAGTTGCTGCCCATTGGAATGCCTTTTATTTGTTGAAAAACCAATGGTCCGCATTGAACAAAAGTATTATCCAAAAGAAATTGTATAGCATCTATCAAAGTTTCAACAGTGTAAGATTTAACGTTACTTTTTGAATATTTATTGTGTGACCAATATGCTTTCTTTGTATATGAATTGATATTAATGTATGGTTTACCATTATGTTTAAACATTTTGCTTATTAATTCTGAAAGACAACTTTTGACTTCATCTATGGGTAGATTTGTGTACAGTGTAGAAAAATCAAAACATTTGATATTTTTTGCTTTAACATCTTTGATTTTAGATACAAACTCGGAAGAATTGCTAATACTCCAAAAACAATTTATTTCACAGTTTCTAGAAATTGCATTACAGTATTTACGAAAATGACTCCTAATTGCAGTCAAACACAATGTTACTTCTTTTGATAATTGCTTTATTGGTGTCACGTTAAATCCATGACAAACTGGCGGATAGTGACGTAAATGCATGTGTCAAATAAGCATGAGACCAGCATCAAAACCCAAAGACTTTTACAAGAAAAAAAAAGCGATTCACTTTTCTCTGGTTTTTCGGTCAAGATAGTTTTTTTTAATTAGCCCCTGGGGGGGGGGGGAGGGGCGTCGTGAGGTTTACTGTCTTGTCATGACAGCTCCAGTAAAACTTCGTGGTCCTACTGGACCAGTGGAACATGTAAAACCTATTGGTCCTGCTGGACCAGTTGATCCTGTCTTTGTCATGTTGCAAATAGGGTAAATAACTCACGCGGGTCTCTTTGTGCTCAAATTGTTCCTCTCAAACTTTTTTATTGTAGTTCAGCTGTTCCATTGTTAATAACGTTAAAGCAGGGAAAGATTTCAATGCGAACAGTTTAGTTTAGAATATCTATGAATCGACATACCATTGACGAATTCTTCCACTTATTTCCACGCGTCATTAAGGGCATGAACTGTCGTTAATTACGTGACACTGCTGGCGAACTTCACTCTGGCAAGGAGCCAACAAAATAGGAGGGGAGTGAACTTGTGGCTTTCCACTGACCCCCTGAATCTTACGCCATCTAATTTCGAAAACATCTTTGTGGCTTAACGAACGTGCGGACAAAGCAGGTCCTTGGGCAACCTATACATAAAGCCATTTAACGAATGTTTATGAACATTTTGTCCACATATGTTTAATCGTCGAAAGGAATGACGTCAGCAGGAGAAACTAATCTGCTGTAACCTATGGTGATTGAGAAATAATAGATAAAATTTGTAACTTTCAACTCTGTGCACGTTCTATATGATATGTTGCCTCGAGATCAATGTTTCTCAGTGTCAAGTATCATCGCTGTACACTTGGTGAAAAGCTATATATATATATATATATATATGTGTGTGTGTGTGTGTGTGTGTGTGTGTGTATATATACATAAATATATGTATATATATGTATATATATATATATATATATGTGTGTGTGTGTGTGTGTGTGTGTGTGTGTGTGTGTGTGTGTGTGTGTGTGTGTGTGTGTGTGTACATTAGGACAAATGAATGCCCCTAATAAATAAATATTATATGAAGGGCCGTGCATAGAACATGGGGCCTGCCGTCTGGATTTGTGTTTGTTTACATTTTCAGCTTAAAGGAAAAGCACAAAGACTATGAATGAGGTACTGCCTATTTTGTGTGCATTGAACATGATAACGTTGTTGAGTCCTCACTCCTGCTCTCCTGGCCTCATTGGATCTGGTGAATTTAGAGCGATCATTTTTCCCAAGTATGCTCGACAATTGTATTTGATGTCATGGTACCACCGCATCAGACGTGAAATGACATTGTGTATTTTTCAAACAATTTACATGTCACATTTACAATGTACATCAATTTTACATTTGTGTTCGGGTGGCGGATGACAATTCCATTATACAGAATTCATCAACAAGTTACTTGCCGCAGCTTATTCACTTAGCGCCCATTGCGCGATACGGACCCACAGCATATACCATGAGAGGCTTGATCAACATTCATCACACAAAATTATTTGTTGGCATGATATTTTGGTAAATGTGTCCAAACAAGCAACATTTAGCGGCCATAATGCTATGGGGTGGTTCAAGAGGGAGCGTGTAGAAATATGACAAAAAAAATCAAGAATGAGTTCACTGCAAGTAGCTGGTAAATCAGACTCTTGATGACATTCTTGTTTAGTCAGACACCATATGGTTCCTCGGAATAATAAAGAGATTGCAGTGCTACGATTGAGCTACGAGTACACATCCAGCTGCGTGCCTAATTTGATCTCGTAAACGACCGCATTTTTTCCGCGATACCTCTCAGTTTCCGCCACATGTTGACTTTTCTTGTTAACTGTTGAATCGTATTTGTACGCGTATATTACACACGTTTGCCTACGGTTAGAATTACCTTTTTGCAATTTTTCTGGTTTGGAGAAAAACGAACGGGGAGCTGAATAAAACATCGTCCCCTAAAAAAAATACACATTTGTATTAAGCTATTAAAAATAATGAAATCTCTTTCAGTGTGAGGAAATTGAATTTGAATTGCTTAATTAAAATACCTTACCTATTGTTCCAGAAAAACAAGAAATAGCACAAACAGCAAAGTTAGAAACTACTTTCTTGTAGGAAATGAAACAGTTCACTTATAGCAGCCAAACCGTATTTTTATATATTGGCTTTAGTTCAAAATTGACAGGATGTTTGAATAAAATTTAGTATTCTATTTTTTAAATTAAACAAGCAATAAAATTAGAAATTAGCCCTTTTTCAAACTTCCAAAATCCAGTTTTGGAGGGCTTTATGTGTTTTTTCATTTGACAGGATAAAATAAATGTGATTTTTATTTTGCTAAATGCTTTTTTAAATTTTATGCAAAATTTGATAATTTTATTAAAATTTCATTACATCGATTGCGATAGTAAAATGTTATGTTCAGTACTACAATAAAACTTTATGTAATGTTTTCTTTCAGACAATATATACTTTTTAGGTATTCTATGGTAGCCATAGACAGATTTAACATTAAAACATGACACTCATAAAGTGTACCCAGCCCTAAAGTGACATTCATTTTATCTCTACCTGCCTATCTATCTTTCTAGCTATTTGTCTGTCTTGTCGTCTGTCCATGTAAGAAAATTTGTGAGAAATTGGTGGGGGATGGGTGCACAACCGATGCTTGTCCCAAAATAGAGAAAGCACATTTTGCATGCAAGAGTTGTAACAGGGGCGACATATAGAATTTTTCACGAAGTGCATTATTTGGTTTAAAATAATTATCAGATCGAGGCAATTAAAACAACCTAATTGTATTCAACAAAACTCTAAATGACGATACAGCATCACAACATTTGAGAATAAATCTTGGAAGCAATTATTTCTGATATTTTACTACCTTGCAGCTTATGAAAGCAGAGCTAAATGCCCAAGGGTAATCATGATGGTCTTTGTCTTCCTTTCTTCACGGCTGAATTATGGACACTTACACGTAGTGTCAATATACATTTTTCATGACCTAAGAATCCGTACTTGTGTGTACAGTTAATCATTTTCAAAATTGGTTTTTACATATAATTTCTAAACTTGTCGTCTTAATGATAGAAAATATGACAAAACTAAAGTTGATAGGCCCAGTGACAATCATGTATATAATATGACTAATATCGTCCGTTGCAGACGTGACAATTAATAATGTTACAGTTAACTTCATAATGGTAAATGATATAATTCTTAGCATATTGTGAGAAGCCTATTAAGGAGTGTGTATCAATTTTTGTTATAGCTATCTTAGGTAAGTAATTTTCATTAATTAAATCTGGAATTTTATGTCTTGAACATGAGCGATTAATTTTGGTATTTGCAAATAGTATTGGGATCATTGGAGTTAAAATAAGAATATTATGTACTGCTGCATCATATCTACGTGGTATTGTTACAGTTCTTCTGGGTCTATCAGTGCGTTGATCTGGTGAAAGCTGAACATATCATTGAAATAGTTAGGCAACATATTGTTTTTGTACTTGTACTATATTTTGATACAGGATGGTGTGAATATATCACTCAACTTACGAGGAACAAGTTTTTTAAAGATGGGAGATGTGTGTGCATGGTACTAAGTATTACTAATAACTCTTATCGCTTTTTTGCAGCTTTGCATGTCTACTGCAAGAATGGAACCCCCATGTAGTTATTCCGTAATTCAGATGCCGTAAAAAGAAGGCATTGTAAATAAGTTATAATATCCTTTGAGGCAATAGGTTGTTAGTTTAGAAAGTATGCCACACAGTCGGGATAATTTATTTGATTCATATTTGACACGTTTGCTCCAACCGAGATTATGAACAATTAAGACACCTAAAAACCTAGTCTTTAACTCGTTCAACTGACTTGTTATTTATTATTACATATTATGGTAATTGATGAGGAGGTAAGTGTTTCTGTTTTTTTCTGAAAGATCATGTATTTTGATTTATTTACATTCAGAGATAGTTTGTTCACAGCAGGCAAGTCACTTACTTTAGCTAATTCTTTCTTAACTTTTACAATTAGTGAAGATGGGGGTGTTGTTTCATAGTTACATATGGTACTTAATAGGCTTGTGTCGTCAGCATACATAATTGAGCTACAGTTGTTGGCTTTGGATAGGTCGTTGATATAAATGAGGAACAAAGAGTACCCACAATACAACCTTGGGGGACTCCAGGAGTAATTTCTAGTGGTCGGGATTTAATATTATTGATTTCGCAAAAAACTGAGATATATATTTAAGTAGCTATTGAACAATTGAAGTTCCATATTTGAAATTCCATTGAAGTTTTTAAGCGATATTTTATTATTTATAGCATTGAGTGCCTTAGAAAGGTCTAAGAAAAAGGCAATTGGCAGTTTCTTTTCCTCAAGATCTGAATGTACCCTGTCGATTATTTTTAAACCAGCAGTTTCTCTTGAGCGATTCTTTCTAAAACCATAAAGATGATTGTAAAAAAAGCAATTATCTGTGAAGTATTGAAATAATTGCATATGGACACTTCTTTCAAATATTTTAGAGATGGACGGAAGGAGAGATATGGGTCTATAATTATTGAAGTCATGTTGATCATCTTTTTTGTATATTGGGATTACTTTAGCAATTTTCAATATGTTTGGAAAGACCCCAATTTTAATGACTTAATGGTTAATTATAGCAGTCAAGGGTTAACTGATATCTTCAGAGCACAATTTGAGAATAATTAAAGATATTTTATCTACTTCAATGCTTCTTTTTGGATTTAGCTTATCTACCATTTTCTTAATTTGTTCTTCCTCAACATGAGTGAATTGGAAGGCGGAGTTAAAATTTTGCAGGTAAGGTTGAAAAAGTGTTTTCCCTTAAGTATCTATTTTCTCAGCTAATGATGGGCCAATAGTTACAAAAAAGTCATTAAAATATGTTGCTCTGCTATCTGTGTCTGTTATACCTTTGTTATCGACGTTGAAGTGCTTGGAGAATTCTTTGTGGGTATTGAATTTATTGAGGATATTTGTAATAGCTTTCCATGTATTTTTAATGTCATTTTTGTATTTATCAAATTCTGTTTGATAAGGATCAGATTTTGCCCTTCTAAACATAAAGCGGACCTAAACAGAGCACACTTGATGTCATCTTTAAAAACATCATACCTCTCACTATCTTGTGTGTCAGAATGAGCTTTTTCATACAGGGTATCTCTTTGTTTTATTTTAAACAAAACATCTTGAGTAATCCATTTTGTTGGGGTTTTTTATGTTTGTACTTATTAATTTTTTCCAGGGGCAAGTGTTTAACAGTCATCTCATCTCTAATTTGATTGCAAATTCCTGGTCATAGGTTATTTGTGGATTAGCATGAATTTTGCTGTCAAAAACAGTTTCACAGTCTGTATTCTTTAACTCTACAAGAAAGTCTCGAGTAGCTTGGCCCAAGAAAGCCCTGAATTGTACTTGCTTATTGTTGCTGTAGTTAGCATTTGAATTAAAATTAACGCCAGAAATTGTGGTCATGTGGTCACACAATTTTACAATATGGTTTCGGAGAGGTTTGGTTAAATGGTGGAGCCACCGGTGATTATTTCAATATTCTCTTTGAATAGAAAAGTCGATTACATGGCCAGCACTGTCTGATTTTCTATGCGTCATTATTCCCGAACAGCCAGCGATGGCTCTGCTCGAAATTTTTAACGTACCCAAACTTCAAATTTAAGTACATAATAGAAGATATTTTAAAAGTTGTGAAAACTTCAAATTCCGCCGATTTATGTCTAAGTTGTGTTTGAGTAATCATTGTTTGCGTATTGAATTCGGCAGATATTTAAATGGAAATTTGGTTCTAGGATTTGACCTTACTGCGTAGAGCAAAGCTGTTGAAAAGGAAACATGTTTCGTCCTGTCTTGCGACGCTTATGATGGTTTGAAATGGAATCATGTATCCATGGTACCATGACCAAATCTGGATGTAAAAGCTGTCTTTATCCCTGAGGCTCATGTTGCAGTGCCAATTTGTAAATTTGTAGATAGTCTACTTAAAGAGCGGTAAAGTCTACAAACGAATTATGATAATACGTCGCTTTTTGCTTATGTACTGGTATTTTGTAGATATGCTGAGAGTCCATTATGGCAAAAATGCGATAAAGTTTAAATCACTTTGTATTTACTCACGAAGAACGGATGAGATGACTCGAAATGCTTCTACTGTCACAAACTCCTGTATGCACTGTATTAAGTTTTTTGATTGTTTGGTCACTTGATGAATAAGTAAGCTCCACTTACTCCCACCCCCACCCCCTCCAAAAACACGGAGCACAGTCTGCTAGGGAGGCAACTTCATGGCAGTAATTCACGGAAATAAACCGCTGATCAATTATATGACACAGGATGACCGTCGTTGTGACGAATCGAAGTATACATTTCCTGTCAAATTACCTGATTTTCGTCTACATTCTAAACATAATCCATAACACTTGCGCAAATTAGGCGTACTTGTCCACGCTACTATTGTCCACGTTCTCTCCACAGATGGAAAAGCTGCTGCACATATTCCGGCAAAGGAATGTGTGTGGGATCGGCTTTATGAAGGACAAAAATCATCATTCGTGCCTGTGACGGCATTAAAATCGCCCGCCAGTACACATCTTCCTTCTTCGGAGCAGCATGTATTCAAATCGGACATTTTTTTTCAAACACACCTAGGTAATTTGTATACACAGAAACCTAGGTAACTTCTATACATGTACGTAGAATTGAGGGCTGCATCATAAAATGTGGGCATAAATATGTCTTTGTCAGGAACAAACGGACACTTATTAAACTTTTGATCAAAAGAAATTCCAGATCTAAATTGCTGATACTTCAACCCCTTTCCAATACTCTGCCTTACAAATGCTGCTATTCCTATGGAGACGTCTCATTTGTAGAATTAAGCATTTGATGCAGACAAGACAGGCAAACAAACTAGGCCATTGGCGAGCGCAGAAAGTAAATACCAATTCACCAAAATACAGATATTAAAATATCCAGGTGCCCAAACGGTATAGCCCGTGTAGGAAAAACAAACATACGTGTCGCCATTTTCAAATTACCGAGGGCTGTATCACTTTAATATACTTATCATCACATTTGGCACACCACTGGAATACAAGTATCGCCAAGTATGGTTTCAATATATTTTACTTGGAAACACAATTGGCCGACAGGCTCACCAGCCTATATTAGAGCCTCTTGCACCTTTACAACACAAAAACAATACATAAAACAGATAAATTGTGAACACCAAAGCACAGATAGGTAATATACCGAACCAACAAAAAGAAAGGAAGGAAAGAGAATAAAAGTGATCGCTAAGTATTTGATGTGGTATATTATCATTGGCCAAGTTTTCAGTTATTTTGCTGCATCAAGTACATCCTTTCAATTGTAATGCAGTAATATGATAACTTATGTCATCTATGCCTTTATAACGCTGCTATTGTTCGCCAAGAAAAAAAAAAGAAAATAGATAAAGATGCGGACACAGAACACTGGCAGCTGGCGTTGCCAAATGCAACCCAGATGGAGTTAAAATTGACGGTACTGCTCTCGATGCTTATGCCACCGCTCTACAGGGCTAAAATTGACGCACTGCTGTCGATGCTTGTGTCATCGCTCTGCAGGGTTAAAATTGACGGTACTGGTCTCGATGCTTATGCCATCGCCCTGCAGGGCTTTCACTGATACCCAAGACGGGCACTGACAGAATTACACCTTATTTTTACCTTCGCCATAACTAAGCCCACCTTGTTCCACCAGGGACGTGAAATTCTGAGTTGCACGTGCCTGGTTAGACAAAAATAATAGCTAGATAGAAAAAGACCTCTTTTGAAACAAGATTTGACATGTCTGTCTAGGAAGCTCTCTCTCTCTCTCTCTCTCTCTCTCTCTCTCTCTCTCTCGGGATTAAAAAATGAGATAGACGCAATGCCTTCAAACGAATAAACCATTCGCCGTAGGAAGATCATCTAAATTAACATTGCTTTATTCATTACAATATATAAATACACGTTGGCTTCTATTTACCCGATACCTGGGTATTGAAATCTAGAAACGGGTACAAAACAAAATTGAGGTACCCGGGAGCTATACAACAAACTTTCAATTTGGCGTCTCCTTACTAGAGTGAATACTCATCTTCTGGCAGTTGAATCAACAAAAGTGTACAGTTCCACCTCGCAGCTATTATATGAATGCCATATAGAGAAAAAAAACTTCAACATCTAAGGTCCAAATGAGCTTGTACCGTCGGTAGCGGCTAAAGCGCCTCGGTCATTTCCCGGTCCACCTTGCGGTAGGCTAGGTCGTTTCAATATAGCAGCCATATTGCGCCACAGTTAAAGTACAGGGAAATGACATCGCAAAGTTGATCGTTATTTTGCAAGGTACTACGGAAGTATTTACAAGCTACAATGACAGTCTACAATTGCAAAGTTCCAGTCTATACGCCAGACGCAAGAAAAGTGGGTAAATTGGATAAATACCCTTGGATGCAACGGGTAAATTTCCACAGTTTTCCTCCAAAGAAACATAGAACAAGACCAAAAGATTATGAACCACCAGGCAAATTTGGCAGAATTTGTTAAAGACATTTTGTTGGGAGTAAAGGTCTGACACCGGAACACCCAGTACCCACGTAATTTCCGTATAACAACGGGACGAATGCAGAAAAACAACGCACAACAAACCGATGGCAGAACCGTGTGAGACGGCCGAGGATCGAATGACCTGCCCAGCAACGGAGAAAGGCCAGCTGCCAAGTAGAGAGCGGGGGTGCGATCGCTGCGTTGCAGCGGTAGCTCACAGTACTAGATAATTTAGACCAAAGCTATTGCATGGAAAGTGGTTGATAAAAGGCACAATATAGAAGTCAAATTTAAACTAGTTCAAACGATGGTTATCGCATCTTTTTTTCAGGCTGGTCTATTGATTTTGCTTATGAATATGGTGCATGAGTACTTAAAAGTGATATTGCAGAGACATCTCCCTGCGCAGTTTGAAATCAGATTTAAGGTTTGAGAAGACAGGAATCTTTGATCAATGTTTAGGCGGTTATCAGGACTTGGTTTAGCGGAAAGCTGAGTTGATTGGAGCATCTGTGATCAGTAAATACCAGCGACGATAACATATAGCTCTTGTACGTTGACATGTTTATTTATGAAATATCGCCTTTATGATGTAGCATAAATAGCTCAACAGTCAACACGCGTATAGCTAGACGCCAATCACGCACCAATGCTGAGCACACGTTTGGAAATTTTATAGCGAGCTCCTATGGTTAGGTGTGGGCGTGTAGACAAGAAGATACGGGTTGTATTTCTCAGATATACCTTCCCTGTGGTGTGCAGATGAAAAGTCACCGTTCGGTGGTCGGCGCCATCTTGAAATGAGCGCTTCCGTCATTCGCATGGTCTTCTGGGTAATGATAAAATAAATGCGCACCGAATACAGTAAATTTTGAACATTGTTTCAAGCAACCTTTAACTCAGTTTCCAATCGTATTCCTTAACAATATATATCCTGTTGAAGTCGCAGTGATACTGGACATTGTAGCGAAAATCAACTTGTGGTCAGCTGTCTGAACAGCGCGGTTCTTGCTGTAGAAACTGGTTTCCACGGCCGGATTGATTAAAAGTCGCATGGTGAGCGCAGGTTGTTACTCGCAGAAGGACTCGTAACATAACACATACATTTGTTAAGATGACGCTCTCATCTTTTTAGGCTATGCCTACTTCATATTATTCTCTGAGGCAATGTCATATCCACACGTAAAATATATTAACAGTTCTGCTGGGACAAAAATATAGAATGGATTCATCAATTTGTGTGGTTCCGGTGTCAAAAATGTCGCTTCAAATTGGCACCTTTAAAGGTTGTGATCTAGGCTTGCAGCTACAGTTGGTTCGGAAAAAACTTAAAGGAGCTGTCCATTTTTGCACCTTTTGCCAGCTACTCCAAGAATTCGGCTGAGCTACGACAATCTCTACCCAGACTATCATGATAATCGCAGATTCAAAATCCTTATCGGCACAAGACACAGGGTTCAACTGATAAAATAATATTAAAACCAAAACAACAGACCAGCATTTTAAAGATAGAAGTCAGAGTCAGTTTATACAGTCAAATGAAAGAACATATAATGCTCTCCAACACAGTATTTTAATTTTTGAAAAATTGCTTACTTCCAATTTAATGGCTGTTTATTTATTTTTCTCTTTAAAATTGTAAATTTAAATATCCTGTAAATTTCGAACTAAAACCCCCATTCAAAATTTAAATTACGATTTGGTTGCTCGAAGTGTCTTGTTTCATTTGCCATAAGATAATAATTTTTCCCATTTTTAGTGTTTTCGCTATTTTTTTGCACAAAATAGGTAAAATAAAAATTTTTAAATCAAGAAATTAAATTCAATTTCTTTACGCTTAAGAATATCATTATTTTTAAATCGATAAATCTAAATATACACTTTTAAAAAATAAATAGTTTATATGATCTCAAATTGGAAGTCAGTGTATATAAGGGCATGTTTGGAGCAAAGTCGTACTCTTTTAACCACCTTTGCCTGACTGAATAGCTCAGCAAATATCAGTTTGAGGTCCAGGATGCACTAGAAAAGAATGCTTGGTATACAGGAACATATTGTATCACTGTTCTGCCAGGACTTATTCATCAGCTTCATCTTTTGGCACTCAAGTATTCGTGGTCATAATATGACTCTTTGAATAACTAGCTTGGCGTGGGTTGGGTCCCCAATCCGAACCAATGAAAGCTCCTGACCCGGGATGTGTCGTCATGGCAGGTTCTATCTACTGTCTCAGTAAATGTTTTGTATGAACATGAAGGTTTAGTAAACACATTGAAACGGTCGATAATTCACACCCGATCCGTTTGGAGAGATTTGAGTGGAAAAGGTTTCAAAGAAACAATGAAACTTGACAGTGAGTGGTGTTTTTGTTTTCATTGTATCCAAGTGCTGTTTGTTTGCTTGATGTTACAAACAGACTTTCAGTTTTCAAAGCATACTTTTTGTTCCATGTGAATTTTGAGGGGTTCATCTGTATATACGTATTTCAGTTACCATGACGGAAATGTGGAGCCAACAGTTTATGATTTCTTCAACTGTGGTTTCATTATCCAAAGTGAATCCGATTTTCCCTCATACACAAAATATTCATCCAATCTTCACATAATGAAAACATGTGCCGCAAATTAAGCTTTCTTTCATGTCGGTACACTTTACAAATAACAGTAGCTCTGGAGAGCTATCATCCCACAGTAAATGTAAAAACGTATAAAACATAGATTAGTCTAAAACCTTAATCAATGACTAGGCATAATATTCAAACTTATAAGGATTGATACAAAATCCAAATGCTACTAAAATGTGCAGGCCAGTACAGCATACTTATGATGATATAAACTACCTGCATACCCTGCACTTGCAGGAGGACCCGTTCTAATTTTCAACAAGCCCTATATATCGAATAAAATTATAGGCTGTCCTAATTTTGTTTGGAAGCTGGTTCCACAATTGGGCTGCAATATTCCTATAGGATTTTATTCCATATGAAGTAGTTTTTATCCTCGTTATAGTGACTGTGTTGTATCTGAAAGTAAATTTAGCGTTCTATGCAACCAGTAAAGCATCTTTGTAGGGAGTAATTTGTTTATGAAATATTATGTAGGCCTCTATAGCCATGATCCAAAGTCCACTAGGGCTTGTTTAACAATTTTTTTTTTTAGGTTTTAAGGGGACGCCATCAAGCCCTGTTGCTTGCGTACACAGATTGTGTCTGTATACTTTGCAACATATTCATCAATGACCTTTGAGAATTGGAAATTGTTCGTACCATTGAAAGTGGAAGACATTTCCAGTGCACAAGGATGACCAGCCTCAAATCGACCATTTTCTCACAGCTGATATCTACATCAACGAGAATGAATTGTTATGCAGTTGTAACTATCGGTAGCGTTTAAACTTAAACAGGCTCTTATCTGACAGTTGCACTTAATGCCTTTGAGTACAATTGAATTTATCTTGTTCGGAATACAGGCACCAATGCTATGATATATCTTAAACGAAAAAAATTATAGATTTAGGTGTTGATGGATATGCTTTCCCATGCACTAAATGTGGTTACGGTGATCCCCTATTCTAATTAAATGATTGTTTATGGGCGCCTATGTGTCACATTTTAGAAAGTGAATGCATGTATTTTTACGATACCACCATATCAAAGGAGACGGACTTGCGAATTTCAAAAAAATAATGCTGTCGTAAGAAGAGCCATAAGTAATGTATATAATTGGTGTTTTCGTGTGTTTTGGCGAACAAATCTTTCCCGGATGATTTTTATGATTTAAGACATCTTTCATTTTTATTTGCAGCAGAAGTCATGTGTTGCAATGTGTTGCAACTTCAGTACCCCATCCCTTTAATATATTTGACGATGCCAAACTTTTTTTCCGTTTATACTAATAATGATGTATATTGCACGTTTTACGTCATCGCCTTTCATATCTAAATACGGAGAGGCGCGTGTTCCTTTTTCTGCGTTTGGACATGGTACTTTTAGTACTTTTATATATAGGAGAGAGAGAGAGAGAGAGAGAGAGAGAGAGAGAGAGAGAGAGAGAGAGAGAGAGAGAGAGAGAGAGAGAGAGAGGACAGATGTATGTATATACATATATATACCTATATCTATCTACAAAGCATAACACGGAGCAAGTTTTCCTAAATCAACCAATGAACAAATGGCATCCAGATTTATACACGCAAATCCTTTTCCTGTTTAGGATTGTAATGTTTAAGGAAAACCGTGCCCCACAGAGCTTTCATATTACCGAGTTCCCCACAGACAGACAGCCAGACACAATGTGTTCATTAGGAGTGACTGAAAAGAACTCTTGATATAGATCACATGCGCATTCGGGCACTTAACCCTCTTTCTATTGAGGAAAATTTGCCTTCGACTCGTTGTAATCAGCTGGCAATCTCATTCAGCAGGTTGTAGAATAAAGTAACGGTTTCTTGCAGTATTGGGGTGATGTTTGTAAAAACAACCTAAACTATCGTCAATAACTCGTTTTTAAATCTCTGTGGTAAGGACAACTTTGTAATCCCACCAACAGTAAATTGCATATTTAATTGAATTCATCGGAGCAGGGGTTAAACAATCTTGATGTTTGGACTATTGAAGGTCATTCCTATCAATGTAAAACAATGTTTTTGCTGTTGGAAAATATCGCTGTGTGCAATATTTGATTAATTTCATCAACCATATGCGTTTTCATTTGGATTAAAAAGTTTATTACTAGGGACTATCTCGGCAGTGCTGTGATAGTTACACAGTGAATGTACACACTTTTGTGTCTGCTTTGGACATCAATCTGTTGTGCGTGTGTGTGTTTAAGCCGTTTGTGCCTAATTGTTTGTTTCGGGTCACACTAAAAGTCCAAGTAAAAATTAATGAATCTGAAAGAGGCAGCAAATCACAAGTTTGATACTGGACACAAGACAACCAGCACAAATTTGTTATCATTTGTGATTAAATTGATGAAAGTCGTTGGCTATACAGAGACACAAAACGGAGACTAAGACGCAAGCTTTGAATAGCAACCCAATCCATTTCTTCAAAGAAGCAACCACTGCAGGCGTTGCATGTTCCATCCATTGTACCGAATTAAGTACAATGAACTGGGCTGTCTCGGTTATTGCATTCACGCAAACCTACATCCATCGGTCACTCTTATTCAAGAATGGGGAGTCGGTAGGATAGATATGTGCGTTTTCCATTTCAGTTTGGTGCCGAAGGTTGCCAATTCGAGACCCGGTTGTTCCATAGTCAATACAAAATTGCATTATCCGTATCGTAATTTGAAGAAGACGTTGTTTACCTTAAAAAAAAGATTTAATAGATTCTATGTCAAGTAATAATTCAATACATTAAAAAGTGCAAAAAAGGTATCAAAGGTGCAGGAGTATTTGAACTATATACAACTGTTCACCACAGGAAATGTGTTTCTATGTATAGTGGCCTTCATGTTATATAGGTGCAGATTACAATGGAAACTGGTGGAAATACACATATGTAGCTCGCCTGCCCACAGAGCCTTCTACTGAAAACCCACATGAAACCGGTTTATTGTATTTTTGCTACATGTAGATGATCTTGAGCTTCTGTCACATACTCAAGAAGGTTTACAGCCTAAGGTGATATGTTCGTTTGAATATTGGAAGAAATAGGATATTTCTGTTTATTTACAAAAAACAAAACAAAAAACCCTAATGTAATGGCTTTCACTCATAGAGGGACCAGAGAGGTTTTAATGGTCCGGGAACTGAGATGGTTCAAAAACATAAATACGTGTACCCTGCTGTTAATTATTACACCGTCTTTTGGTCTACTTAGAAACACTGCATTCCACCTCACTGCAGGCTCGAAAAGCCGCGTATTTCAGTAAAACTACATCGAAGCGCTATTGGCATTATTTCTACTCTTAACTGCCTAAAATTATTTGATAGTTATATATAACCTACATTAGAAAGTAACTGTACAATACGTTCTTTGGTAAGTCTTGATATTCGGAACAAATTCAAATTAAAAATTTTTAATGTGCGCCTGGCGTTGGGAAACCCATACTGCCACCTTTGCGGTCATGCAGATACTAGTCCATTTCCCCTTACTGTAAATTGCTTTATTTTTGCGTGTATAAATTTTCACGGTTTTTGTATTTTTGACATTTCATTGTAGTTTTAATTTCACTGTTTTGGACACAATTCCCATTCAAACAATGTTAAAATACTATTTCAATGTGTTTTTATTTTCACGGTTTTGTGCCATCAGCGAAATAAGCGAAAATAAGAATACAGCGAAATTAAAGCAATTTACAGTATTTTGGACAGCAGGTATTTATTGTTAATTGTGGTTAAACATTATGCTATATTTTTCTGACAGTGCGATTAAAAACGCTAAAAATTCTGGCCTGGAACTATTTATTTCGGATCAGAGCAACTAGTGCAAGACAGGTCTACTGACATACTGGGGAAAATAAGTTTGGCTTTCATCAACACTGATTTATTTTTTGGAGTCAAAATGTTAGACCTTAAGTTAACACCTACCTTAACACTAACGTGCGCAACTTGCCACCAGACTGTTACTCGTTGCATGGTACCTGTGTAGGTCGGTATAACGAGAAACTAGGAACTTTTACACTGTACATGGATATAAATGCTAAGAACCTGTAAGATGCATAAAAGTAAATTCTGTGTGGATCATATCAACTTGACATTTGCGGTATGAATTATATACAATATATAGTTTTAGATTGAATTTTCATATCCCCTCAGATTAAAATATGACAACACACGATACCAAAGTTCCTATCCAAAAATGTCTTCATTGTATATGTGGCGCTATTGAAAAAAAAAGTTTATCATTAATTAATTGTTGCAGCCATGAAAACGACAGAGAATTCATTTTTATTACTAGACAAAGTATGAGTGACTGTAATGCTTGGTCTAGACTTAAGGAATTGGTAGAATTTTAGCTTTGCAAAAGCTAGACAGTATCTTTTTATCTAGGTAAATAACTGGGTGTATGTGCCTGACTTAGAAAAACACGTTTAGTGTCTGAGACGTTGTGCAGTTACTTACAGCTGGCTAAGAATAATAAGTCTACTGTCTTTGATATTTTTTCACAGTCACTTGTTGTATTTGTGTCTTTTTGCCCAGAACCACTTCCTAGTAGTCATTACCCTATTCCGCAGTCCGGACTCTTTACTCACCATAAGCTAACCTGTCCCTGTCTAACCTATATACATAGGGAATTACTATTGTCCATATTGCACACGTTCCTCTGTAAAATTTTGACATAGGCTGTATCAGTCCAAATAAATAAAAGGGTCTTCCGCGGGTAACTACGCAACATGTTGCGTAGCCCTTTACCCGTTATGCTTTTTACCTGTATATAATATTTTGCAAAAGCCGCTTCTGACAGATGTATAATGGTTGCGTACTGTTTGGTAAGGGCTGTTCAATTATTTTGTAAGCACAAAAGCGGTCTGTAAACTTACATTATCTTACTTAAAAAGCATTTAAATAAACTTTAATTCTTATATTTTTCCTCCAAAATAGCGCAGATGATTTCTCGAATCTTCATTTCCTATCTTGTTTTCCGAGATACTCTAGTCCGTACATAATCAGTTTGTGAATTGCATCAATGGATGCACACATCGTTGTCAAATTTCAAGGATAATGTAATAAGACAGGTGTTTTAAATTGTATTTCCAATACAAAAAATGTCTTCAGAATTTGCGCTGTTGAATAAATATGGGCATACACAATCAGTCGCATGCTGTCACAATCTCAATAACTAAATCTGTTTTTCTGCCTCCTGCGAAGCCCCTCATTGCAAACGGCATTAATCAATTCGTGTTAGAAGATGCATGTATTTGTGGTGCCCGAATCAGTTTGTCCATAAAGGGCGGTGGGGTCAAGGTCATTTCTTCAAGATCATGAACACTTCCCATGATGATGGTATGTGTAACTCTTACATTCACGTGCTCCTGTCTACGAATCGGTAAATCATAAAGCCCAATGTTGTCTTTATAGTAGCCGCTCCTCCAATATCTCAACTTTCGATAATAAAATATTTTAAGCTTAAAGGAAAACCATTTGTAAACACTAGAAAATTGCTCATGGTATTACCGACTAGAAATAAAGACGACTACAACTACTTGTCCTCCAAATCCCAATTTAATACAATGACATGTTTGAACACGTGTGTCCGTAAAGGGGAACAGCATCCCTCCTGCAGTGTTTTCCCAATATATTACCATTGTAATTTGAAACATTAACGAGTTGAAAAATACTTTGTACAAAAAAACAAAACTTCGCAGTAAATGTATGTGTTTAACTTAGATGAAGAGGTAAATTTTATTTCATTAGCCTTAAAAGTTACATGTGCATCAGAGGTTTCAATAACATACGATCTAATGCGAAAGCACAAATGTAGCCTGCAAGAATTCTGTGTACTTTATTGTGTGTTTTGCATCATGCACATACATTTCTAATTCACTTCCTTCACAGAGCCAGCCGGGCACAGAACTTTCTCAACTCTCTTGACTGGAAATGTCATTGCGAATATTGGCACTTGAGGCCGCAGGGGAATTCATGCTAAAAGGAACACGTTTCTGAGTAAATTTTGGTCAAAGTACAGCTACACAACAATCAAATACGAAAATTTCGGAAAGGAACGCTGATTAACACCAGTTTATCCTCAGGAACTTTACGTATTAATTTTAAGCAATTAAATTTAACGAAGTTTTCAAACAAAAGAGTTTTGCAAGTGTGCACATTGGCATATGCATACTTGACGGTTAAAACTACTACTAAAATACTCGTAGCTTTCTTAAAAGATATATCCTAATCTTTGCAGCCAGCCACGTCCTCTGCGTATTGAAACCTGGAGTTTGCTAACTTTATTTAGAATAGGATAACTTATGAACGATTGGCAATCATATGTAGAATGGCGCACATCGTCGAACAAGGAGTGCTCTTACACTTTTGTCTCAAGTTTAGTATTAATTTGTTTTAGCCATGCACATACTTAGGTCACTATTCCCTTATCTGTAAAATCATGGACAGCTGATCTACACAGGTGGCTCTGATTGTCAAACTCTTCAGTAATCTAAAACAAATTATTAATTTTGTGTGTACAATGATGTATATTCTGAGCTTATTCTCATTAAGATTCAGAATACGTAAGTAAATAGCTAACCGTTCATCTGGTTTACATCTTGCTTACAAGTAACAGCAGCTTTCAGTATCTAGTTTATGCTATATCAGCCCTTTTGTTGATACAGAAGCTTTATATCTGTGATAATGCGGTCACTCACAATGTATACCTTAGGTGTTCCGTATGGCTGCAGTGCTGATTTGCAAAATCAACGACTGAAATACTTGTGGACAGCAAATGGTAGTCTTGTTACACTAAGCGCAGCGAGTCGATGATTAATTATAACACCTGTGAGTTCAATCACTGGGTACTTTATAACACCTCTAAACTGAAAACATAGTGACAACATGGGCTATCTACATATGTTGATGACTAAACATTAAGTGTGGGGCACATCCATGCATTCATGTGAACAGTATGGGAGCAAAAGCCAAAGACAGAGGTTTGGCATAAACTCTCTGCAGTAAGCAGGTTTAACATTCCCAAATAAATATTAACTGGCAGGTGTAATGTAATGAAATGTACAAATCTGAAGTTTTTTTTCCTTCCCCACAGTAGTACAGGTAAGTAGCAATTTACGTTTTTCACCTTGTTAATTTTTCCTGGTGATTTTTTTCTTTTTTTTTTTTTTTTTTTTTTTTTTTTTTTTTTTTTTTTTTGTTAATTTATACAGTCAAATTGAATTTCCCCAGCAAAGGGGTATTCTCGAGGTAGCTTGTGAGAAAGCACCTGTGCAAAGTACTTCCACCAAGAGGGAAACGTCTTCAATTTTGACCTTTCTTATTGAATTCATCGAAATGCAAGATTGTATTTTCTTGACTCATATGCAATAATATACATTTTTCTCTTGTAATGACTAAGAAAGTTATCATCTAATTGTACATTCTGTTCAACATTACTTCACAGTTAAGAAATTGCCATAAATTAAATTATCTTAAAGGTAATGTGATGCACTGGATGATAGAAATTGCCCTCTGTGCATGTAAATAAATCTCCCGAGGAAAACTTGTTAGCACAGATATTTGATGGACCAGGGACGTCCCAGACTGAACTAAAATTGCAACAACACAGAATGTGCAAACAGGAAAATATTAAAGCATTTTTTTTCTTGCATAATGTGTCACTGAAATAAATCAGCAAATTTCCAGATATGCACCATTATTTTCGTCAGTACTTCCTGTCATGTTTATTGATTTCACTGATTTCACTTGGTGGTTATATTAAGGTGTATGGCCTTTACCGTGACAACAGTTCCACCTGATGGCGAAGCCAAAAGGCTCTATCGAAAAAAACACTATCCTATGATATGATACAATCGGTATTGAATGAGTGCGACATTCAGGGTATTGGTGCGATAACTGTTGTGCACTGAAATTTGATTTCAACATAGCACAGTGCTCTAAAGAAAATTCTTGGTTTTCGCTGTGAAATTAGAGGCATATATTGCGGCACCAACAATATAGCAGTAGTCGTTGTTGAGGTTGCACATGTTGACTAAAAGTTGGGTTACATGAAACCATTTTTTCCACAAAACAATATAAGTCGCTCTATCAAAATTACAAACAAAATGGAACCTTCCAACATCAGTTTTCTTTTAAACAGAAACATGACTTAGAACATGAAATACTTTCATACGTAGCCCCCAGGAACGCCAGTCATTGATTTCCTCAATTATTTGGAAATGTGAAGATTCTTAAAACAATTAATTGACATTCAAATATAATGTGCGCAAAAGTGGTGATTTATGTACCCCCCCCCCCCCCCGCACCTCGTACGGCCTATAACCTTGAACCTACTGCCAAGTGGGCATACTGGAACACGATTACCAGTTCGAAAAGTAAAACACGCAGTGCACATTGAATCCGACGCCAGTGAAATAACCAATCCCAGCAAGAACGTTGATGTAAAGAAAATGAAATGTTATTTTAGTGTAGACCTACAGAACTAAATGTCAGATAGTGTAGGCCTACAGTATTTCATAGGCTTAGACCTTGCGCTTGATGCTGAAAAAGGTAACAAGTATTAACAGTCAAAATAACGTGTTTAATTGAAGTTACGTAAGGTGCGTATGTACGACTGGAGTGGCCTTCCCCCCTCGCCGCTTACCTTTCTGCTTTGAGCCAGACATTTCCCTTCTCCCTTTGTGCATACAATATACCCAAACAATACGGTATCATAGTACAGTCTCTGTGTGAAGTCTCAAAATATAATATACAGGTAGAGAGCAGTAACTATACCCAACAAAATCTCATAACCAGACAGACAGATATTTTTACAGGAGTTAACCTACATAAAACTACATTGCCTCAATTTACAAGACATATTTCCTGCAAAATATCTCTTGTCTGTCGACCAAGTATCAAATTCAGTCGTAAATTGTCTTCAAGAAGAAAATACTCTCTCTCATTTTCATGATTACAGGGCAGTGCAATCAATAAAAAAGAGAGCTTCTATTTCAATGGCACCACATTTTCATTGAAGAGACCTTATTAAGGTGCCGGAGCTTACCTCAGACCTTCACATCAGTGAAATTGAGCTTTTGTTACTTTCGGGAAGATGAAGTGCTAATCTTTATCCTTGCCGAATAGTTTCAATGTAACATGTTTACTTCTATGTAAAGGTTTAAGATGAAAAAGTATACCTCTGTCAGTACCAGATTTATGGAATCAATCAGTTAATTGGCTGTTAGATGTCACTAATAGTAATGTTTAGATAACCATTCACAGTCAAAGCCTCAGTGGATATGTTTTTATAGGTGAGCGGATTATTTCACAGGGAACTGATCAGAACCACTATTTTTGATACTTTACGTAATGTATAATTGTGTACTTCATTTGTTTGTGCTGGGAGGACATTAACCATTAACTATTTTGCAATAAAGCACCAACTTGAAGCATTTTCGACTTACGGCAAGACTAGGCCATCCCAAGCACTTAAAAACATTATTATTTTTACCAGATATTTTCATAGCACCCGTCACATATAATGCTGCCCTCCATTGTACTGATTCTACCATAGCACAACATCGTTGTGGACAATTATCAATGATCAGAGAAGCATGCTCGAGTATGTGTCTTACACTTGTAACGCTGTTACACTCTAGAGCTGACCAAGGTAATATGTACATACATTTTCTCAGTTTGCTGAGTTGAGTCGTCGCTTTGTTACACTCTGACCGAATGTGAGAATCTAGAGACAAATTATGTGTGACAATTAACCCCAAATGTTTGTGTTCCTGTACACTTTTGACTTTTTTGCGCATAAACTGTAACTGACAGCACTTTATTTTCTTTACTTTTTTTTAAATGACCAAATCTTCTGTTTTTGGAGGAATGAAATCCACTTTCCACTTATGTCCCCATTCTTGAACCATGAGTAAATGTTCATTTAAACGTATCACTGTTTGTTCAGAAGATTCTACAATATCAGGTTGAGAAGGGTCATCAGCGAAAATAAAGACTTTACATGAAAAATTATCTATAAGATTATTGTTAAACACTAAGAACAGTAGGGGACCAAGATCACTGCCCTGGGGCACACCAGATTCAATGTTTTCCATTCAGAAAATTTTCAATCCAAAGCAACCCTTTGTTTTCTATTACTTAAGTAGGACTTAACTCAACACACGATGGATCAGATATACTATGTTGACATACCTTAAAAGGAGACCTCTATGCCAGACCCTGTCGAACGTTTAGACACGTCCAAGAAAACCATTCTAACATCTTTACCTTGGTCCACGGCATAACTTATCGTATGAACAATATCTATCAACTGATTAACAGTACTGTCACGTTTCTTAAATCCCGAATTACATTCAGTGAGCAAATTATTTGACGTTAGTAATTCATATGTTCTTTAAACACGGCAATTTCACACACTTTGGAGGATGAGCATTAAGGTGAAACTGGTCTAAAGTTCTTGGCCTGGTAAAGCTCGTCCTTTTTGTGTAGCCTTGTTACATTGGCTTCCTTCCAACACGTTGGAAAAGTTGTTTTTTTTTAGGAAAGAATAAATAATTTCTTGAAAGCACTATTAATGTATGGAGCAAAGAGAATTTCAAAGAGTACGAGATTACTTAGTTTTTCATTAGTTCTGTCAGGAACAATAGGAGTAGGTTTCGATTCATCATCCTTGAACCATTGTGCAACAAAAAAAAACAATTTTGAACATTAGTCTTGTCTATAGGGCAAAAAGTGCTGAACCATCTTCAATCAACGGTGGGATTGGTTTACTGCAACTCCACATGCACTTTTTAAGGTCGACCACCATTTCTTAACCTCAGTGGACTTATTTGACAGAATTTCATACACTTTAGAAAAGTGTTCCCTTTTAGCTTTTCTGACTGAGTTAACAACATTGTTTCGGAGTGAGCGGTAAGTTTTCCAGTAATTATTGTTGGCTTATGTCGTCCATTGCTTGTGCTTTTTTGGCCCTTTCGTAAACTAGATCTCTAACCTTCATAGAATGTCTCAAAGAGCTAGTCATGAAAGGTTTGTCCTGTTAACGTATGGTAACATCTTTATGAGCTATACATTTTTCAGCAACTTCTTTAAAAAAAAGTATTTAGTGTGCATATATCATCAACCATATCATCGACAAATAATGCATCCAAAGGTGCGGAGGTAAGAAGTTCGTGCATTGTCTCTCTGTCGGTTTTGAATAATTCCATATAGTCGTATTATAAGCATTGTTTTTTTTTCCAATATTAAAGTTCATACATATTAGTAAAGATTCATGGTCACAAGTTGACATAGGAGTCTAACTGAAAACCTGACTATTAAAAGTATCATTCATAATAAACACCAAGTCAAGAGTGAGTTGCCTCTTGTGAGCTAAGCCACCTTTGACTTGGGTTAACCTTGAGACAGGTGTTCAAGAATTCCCATTCAAATACAGTATAACAGTTATCTGAAACCCAGGAAATACCCGGTAAATTTAAGTTTCCTGTAACTATAAATGCACCTGGCGATTTAATATAAACCCTATCAATTTGCTCTTGAAATGCATTTAGAAATCATCTGGACGCAGCCAGTATGTTTTTAACCTTTTTACTGGATCTATATCGATCGGGGTTATGCAAACCATTTCTGGGCACTTAATTAGTTCCTAGCGTATATTGCGACACCCCCTCCACGTCTATTACGGTCACACCTTAATGGGGCATTAAAGCCCGTTAACATAATGGCCTCGTTAGGCATAGACTCATCAAGGTTGATTTCATTATATAACATCAATATTATTATGAATACTACTTAGACTGTGAAGCTCGTCACTTTTGGTGATTGCAGTGATGCTATTTATATTCATATGTAACACATTCCAAAAGCTTGACACGGGAAGCCCCTGGTTGGGATGAATATCCCCGCATAAAGCCAAAAGTAATTCTGTGAAAACAAATGTCATGCAGAAATACACACACAATGAATCAATAGGATTATTTACACGTCAATAACTTTAAAGCTATGAATGAATTGATCGGTCAATTTACACTCTTAATGCCTCAGATAAATCGGCTGTAATTCTAGGTACCTGGAAAGGCTTTATCTCAGTAAAAAGTCATTGTTTGCAAAACAAGCGATAAACATCATGAAAATCGTCAGCCGGTAATACCAAGTGAAACCCATGTTGGTGTGCTATGTCACCTTAAAATTCAAGAATAACATCAACCTACCTCTATTGTTGGCAAGCATTGAACGAATCATCGACATGATATTATATTGACGATACAAGATTCATTTTACTGAATGTTTATGCCCCCATCAAAAATTATGAAAGGAAACAGTGTGACCTTATAAATGAAATATTTGAAATATTTTACAGGCAATCCAGACACCACATGAAGAAAACAAAGGCCTAGTGTGGGACGTGATAAAAGCTGAAATTAGAGGAGAAACCATCCGATATCCAAAATGGAAAGCAAAGAACAAGCAAAAAGGAAGAAAAGCTACTGGTAGCAGATCTAGAGGAAAAGGTGTCGATTGAAAATCCATAATTGTCTTTGGAAAGCGTTTGATACCATTGAGTGTGAATACATAGACAAAGTCCTAGACATTTTTACCTTTGGGAAGAAATTTCAAAAATGGGTCATGATTTTGTACCATGATATTTCAGGCTGTGTGATCAATAATGGACACACCTGCGAGTTCTTCCCATTATCTATAGCTGTCAGACAAGGTTGTCCCTTGTCCCCCTTTCTTTTCATCTTAGCAGTGGAATTGTTAGCTATTAAAGTAAGGAGGAATGATGATATTAAAGGTATCAAGATCGGTGATACGGAATTCATAATTTCGCAATTTGCCGATGATACATCATTCTTTATAAAAGACATACAATCAGCAAAATTGCTACTTCAGGTGTTAAAAAGACTTTTAAAATGTAGTAGCAAACCTAGGGAAAAGTGTAATAAGATGGATTGGAGCAAACGAAAACAATGTGGATGGAGATTTACCGGTGACGTGGTGTAATGAGGAAATTGTGGTTTTAGGTTTTTATTTACATGAGGGTGAAAACTGGATGAATGATAGAAACTTTACAACCAAGTTGCAGTCTTTTGAAGAAATATAAAAAAATATGGAAAACTAGAAATCTATCCATAATTAATAGACATTATGATCAAGACCCTAGCTGCATCTAAATATTGTACCCTGTTTCAATGCTGAATGTACAGACAGAATGTATGCAGAATGTGCAGACAAGTATTTACAAATTTATTTGGAAAAGTGGTTTTACAAAGGTTAAAAATAACATTGTGCATAGAAATATAAATGATGGAGATTTGAAGATACTTCATATTGAGTTCCACGTAAAAGCACTACAAATAAATTTGATAAAACGGATGTATAATCGACCAGAGGCTGAATGGGAGGCTATCACCCTAACTTACTTTCCCAACATTAAATTAGAGTAGATACTGCTTTGACTACGAACAGAAACAGATACCATCATTTTACAAGCAGCTTTTACAAGTGTGGAAAGATTTGAAATCTTGCTTTATACCACCAGAAGCCAGAGGTTAGGAAAGAAGTTATATGGTTAAATGTTTATATTACCAAGGAAAAAAATCTGTATTTTACAAAAAATGGACCAAAAAAGGCATCACTTTTATACAAGACATTGTACATGCAGATGGAAGCAGAACTGAAAGATAGATATGACTTAACAGTTAACTTTTTAGATTATCCATTAATATGACTGGCAATCGCAGGATTATGGAAACAACACCTGAATTCTAGTAATTTGAGACATTGTGATGCCACAAAAAGATCTAGTTTCAAAATATCAAGTAAAACCACAAACATATGTGAAATGAGATGTAAAGACTTCGATTGGGTTTTTGTGGAAGAGATAAAACATGAATTACCAACAAGTGTAATATGATGGCAAGTACTTTTTCCAACACTTAAAGAAGACATATGGTCAAACTATTCTTTATTCCATATCAATGTACAACGGAGACCAAATCAAATTAAAGGCATTCCAATTTTCAATATTACATCGCTTTGTAGTAACCAAAGCCGGACTCCATAAAATGACCATAGTCCAATCGAATATATGTGATTTTTGTGAAATACCAGATTGTTCATGAATACTGGGAATGCAATTACGTCCAACTGTTTTGGAAACGTTTAGAAGATTGGTGGAATCAACAAGTGATTAATGGCAAAATAAGCTTGTGCTACGAACAGGTCATTTTTGGTTGTTACCAAAATGTTGATAAAACACTGTTGTGTTTTGAATAATGTAATGTTGCAAAGCAAATATTTATTCACAAAGGACTATGTAATACAAAAGAGGTAACATTTGATGGTTTTATGCATTTCATGGAATTGAAAGTACAGGTAAAAAAAACCCACATAATGTATTCACAAGGGAAAGAAGATGTCTTTAATTACCGTTGGGGTAATCTGCCTTACCTATTGGCAATGTTGTAAATGAAATTAAAAAGCCCATAAAGATATTAAAAGAAACTCAATCTAAATTTGCTGTTGATTGCATACAACTCATAATGCAAATGCCAAGTAAATATGATTCAAGATATAATTCATTTCGAACATACTTTGATTCTTCACTTTTTTTATGTGGTGTAAACGATTTAATTTGATCATTACAATTTTTACAAGAAGTAAATTTGTATGTGTAGAAATACATTGCTTTTTCCAATATGTCAGTAGATATGTCTTGCACCCAACTGTATAGTTCCAAGACAGAATTGTTATTATTGTTTCAATTACACTATGAGACGGTAATCTCCTGACACATAACCAATATTTAATTACCAATAGCTGTGATTTTAAATAAATGGGAGATCAATCAATATCCGCATATACCCCAAGTCTGCGATGATATGTTTCTTAAGACCTTTTAGCAGAGAATTATATTTCATATATGTATGCCGATATAGGTGATATCAAAACATTAGTCAATTTTGAATAGATAATGGAAAGTTTAAGCATAGCCCTTAATGTAATTTTACTCACATACATGGCCTTTTTCCGATATGCTCAAGAACGGGGAAATACAGAGTGTTTCAAAAAGACTAAGAGAAAACGTATGATATAACACTAATATATTTTATTGACTTTATTTCATGACGCATTCTCTTCTGTGGAAATTCTACATTTACTTATCAACTTAATCATACGAGATGTGTTAACAACTAAATCGTACTGCCTGTGGTAAACCTGCTTATAATTTCTGTATGGTTACCCATTAAAAGCCTTGTCACAATAATTGTCCATATGGGGAAAATATTATCACAAAAGCCAACCAACATTGGGTTTTCTTCCCAGGGGACCACACACCACCCGTGCCGTTCAGGGATTGTTGTCCATATGGGGAAAACTATCTTATTAGCAATTATTCATTTCTGAGTTTCCAGTCAAATCAGTGATCGTGATTTATTGTAATTACAAGCCTGCCCTTGGGCAATGTCTTTTAAACTGCTGTTTTATTAATTGACTTTTACCAACTTTCATTAACTGATACTTTATCTATTAGTACGCATCTTTTTATGTTTTCATAAGCCCCTGTCATGGTGTAAACAAGCATTTAAGTTTAATATGTATACCCAGGAGAAAAGTAATAAGTTATTATTATTATTATTATTATTATTATTATTATTATTATTATTATTATTATTATTATTATTATTATTATTGATGTTGTTGTTGTTGTTGTTGTTGTTGCTATTGTTATTATTGCTTTTGTTGTTGTTGTTGTTATTGTTATCTACTGTTATTGTTATTATTGTTTTTATTTTTATTATTATTAGTAGTAGTATTAGTATTATTTTTATTATTGTTGTTGTTGTTGTTGCTATTGTTATTATTGCTATTGTTGTTGTTGTTGTTGTTATTGTTATCTACTGTTATTGTTATTATTGTTATTATTTTTATTATTATTATTATTTTTATTATTATTATTATTATTATTATTATTATTATTATTATTATTATTATTATTATTATTATTATTATTATTATTATTATTAACAATAATAATTCTCCAGTGCAAATTGATATATATTGGCCTGCAGCAATATTCCACATATTAATTCTTTAATTTCGTGTGGGTTCACACCTGTTGTTCCTATGAAATCGTATCATAATTTGATTCTTGTTGGGTTTCGGCAAAAGCTGTTGAAGCTACGTTTACTAGATTTGCATCAAACGCAGCGTACATGCGTATTTTATTCATTTATCATTAAACAGAGGACTAGGTTTGACAACGGTGTCTGCGTAGCCTGAAGTCCATTGCGTAGGTTTGCCCATCTGTGGTTGCTTTCAGATAAAAATATATACTGGCAGAACAGGTAATTAGAAATTGACAATGCGGATTGAAAACGGTTCTAACATGCTGTTACACTGTTTAATTTGTGGGTCCTTAATTTCGAAAATTCTCGTGTTTCCCTTTCATTTATTTGCGCATATTCACCAGCACACAGCGGCAAATCTTTAAATAATAGTTTTAATTTGGGTGCAGATTAATTTTGAGTTTCTTGCGCAATCACAAAATTTCATGCCTTCACGGTTTTCTTGCATGGTATAATTAGGAAGAAAAGAGAGAGAGAGAGAGAGAGAGAGAGAGAGAGAGAGAGAGAGAGAGAGAGAGAGAGAGAGAGAGAGAGAGAGAGAGAGAGAGAGAGAGAGAGAGAGAGAGAGAGAGAGAGAGAGAGAGAGAGAGAAATTGTCAAACATTTGGCAAATTATTTCACAGTTTAATATTTCGGGTTCCTCACAAAATTCGAAAATATATCTTACCAATATGCCTTCCTGACTGTTTGTCTGACAGTGCTCTATTATCTTAACTGTAAATAATAAGTGTAATAACATTGTCTCAAACTTGTAGTTGAATTTATGACCCCATGTTGCAGCACTTGGCGGTGTTTATATGCATAAATTTGGATATTCATTCAACAAAAGCTTCAAATGGATTTGCTGTTATGGAAGTAAATAAAAATTATGCAAATGATCACCCACAAGTGCTTCCTTCTGGGGTTCTAAAGGGGTCCATTGTCTACGACTTCTGAAAATATGAAGCCATATAAGTTCAAATGGAAATTATTTAATTGTATGTTTCGCCGGGGACGACCGCAACACAGTCCCAACACTTGTTAAATTGTGGCAGGTAGAATAAGGAAATTCCCAGACTATGCGAATTAATAATGAAAACAGATCACAGACGAATAATCAACAGGAGGCTTGTTCCTTTGAAAAAGTGACCTAATAGTCACCCTGCCTGCATTATGCTTTCATTTGAAGTGTGTGTTAGATTTCAATACATCAGGCCTATAGAGGCTGCTATATTCCCACTTCTTCCCTTCAATAAATGTGAGGCAAAATTATAAAGATACATTCAAGCAATCTTGCACACCAGATCCAAGGTATTAAAATGTTTTATTTCGTCCCTTTCTTCGTTTCTTCTTCTTCTTTTATTCTTCTTTTTCTTCTTCTTCTTCATCTTTGTTAAGTTTCACGTAAATATGAATGATGATTCTTAAGAGGGAGTTAAAACTGTGAATTACCATCGCAATCCCCATTGATTTTCAAATAATGTATATGAATACTTATTCGTGTCCCACGGCATGCAAACACGAAAAACAAGTGCGTTTCAGCAAGATCTCGGTTTTGGGGCCTTTTATAGCAAGATTTGAAAGTATAAATGAAAATTGTATTGATTTTTGCTTGATGTTTGAGATATAATTAAGTGAAAACAATACGAAGACAGACCACAAATGGTTTGAAAATATAGCCTGATGTAGCTGCACAGAAAGCCACACAGGTAACTGTGCAGAAAGAAGTGTCATGTTGAAGTGATATGTTTGGATAAATAGGCAATGAGGATTATATGTGACCTACTATGGAATACTTTTTTTTTTATAATAACCCTTAAAATTAATAATTCAGAAGCAAACATAGACCAAACGACAGAGAAATCAACAGCAAGGCAAAGAATTCTTCAGATACAAAATGGAGAGCACCATCAGTGTACTATTCCCCTAAAAACAGCACACGGCTGCTTCTCAGATGTTACCACAACGTTTGTTGAACTCCAAATCACTATGCTTTCATAAAAGAGATGGTCTGTTTGCAAACGTTGTGCTGAACAAGTCCCTTTGCAGTACGTGACAACAAGTTTCCATTCCTTCAGCACAGGCTTGAGAATCCAAGAAAGTCTACAGTTGGCCTGCTGCAAAGTCTGAAAACAGACATGTGGACACTGCTGGTCCATTGCATGTACAAATACATATTAAGGTTGTATTTGGATGTCATAATAAGAGTGGCCCATAATTACGTGGCTCAACTCATTTCCCTTACTAAGCACTGTTCTGTCCCCAATTGCAACCAATGCCATACGAAACACAACAGTAGCTCGAGGCATGCCCCTTGGTTTCTACTGGTGTGAATATATGGTACCTTCAAGACAAATTAACACAAGACATATATGCATGAGGGAAGTTGTCTTTGCACAAAATGCCACTTTCTTTACCTTTTGCTTTTTCCTCCCAATGACAAGTACCAACTGGAGACGAAGGCAGAGTGGACACCTTAGCCTTGGGGCAAGAGGACCACAGGGGTGAGCCACTGGGTTAGGCAGCAACATAGAAGCAACGCGCGCCAATCAAAAGGTGTTCATAGCCCAAGTTTTGAGTAGCTGGTGCTGACACAGATACAGAATGATGAAAAGCATTGTCTAAGGTGTTTGGGCCTGGCAATCGACCAAACCACAGATTGCATTTGCCCCTTGCTGTCAGTGAACCAGATAACAACCAATATCCAAATTCACAGGAGAATGGATACCGGTCCAATGTGGATGGGTGCCTCTGTTACCAATGTTCTAAGAAATAATCGGATATGCATATTGCATGCATTTATTACAGACAATACGTGAATGAGGCGGGAATCCTCAGAGGAAGATTGCTGATGGACCAGAGACCATTATGCATGCTAGCAATGAAAGTGCCTCTCCTCTTGGGTAACTTGCATGCATTTGGCTTTTTGATTGCCATTTTCTATTTATATATGTCAAGTAACAGCGCCATAGACTGTCAATATATTTCAGAGTTTCTGTTGATGTTGAGAATCCCAGGACAGAATTGAAAATCAGAAAGGAAGTCAATTAGGAGTAGATATATATTCAAACTTGTTTTCATAGTGGTCACCTTGAATTGATCAAACTATTTGAATTTTACGTAATCAGATTCTGCAATTGAGCATGTGATTTGGGACACATACCTGCTTACAAATCCAAAGACAAATTTTGTTGTACTTTGCAGTAGGTGCATGCAAATCGCTCACCGATCTTAATACTGGAGTCATGATGGATGTGACAATAATGTGACCTGTGTAGCTCATGGACAGTCAATATGCTATGTATGTGCTATTGAATCCTATTGCCAAAATGGTGGGTGACCTCATTGGGATAATAGCGATGCAGTCTAAATTACCTTCAACGACAGGTACTTGATTTGAAAAATACCTTAAAAGTCAGGAATCCAGATTACCACCACCTCATGAACAGCTTTATCTAATTTTCCCACAAACTAAATTTTCAGTTTCAGAATAATCTGAGTAATTTTTTTTTCAAGCAAAGAGCAGAAATGACGATACAACACACTACAATTCGTGCAAAAATAGAAAAAATTGCAGCACCACTTATTGAAAAATTTATGGCTTCGTGCTCTTCAGACGTGCCCCTATGTAATTTTAAAGCAATGGACAGGGCGGTTTGGGAAAAAAGTTTTTAAAATATTGCTAAAAATGTTTTTAAAATTCAATAAAAAATCTAAAATCAATGGAGCATGACCATTTGAACAAACTTTGTGGAAACGCACTCAAGGTATATCCCCATCAATGTTTAAGTAAATCTGGTTGATTGATGGCTTTGGAGAAGAAGTCTAAAAAATGAATTTCTATTGCAATCCCTATTGACTTGTATAGTGATCAAGAGGAATGCATGTTTTAACCGACAGGTACCCAAATAGAAAAAAATTGTTAAAAATTTGAGATCCCGAGTATCACTGCCTAGTCAATAACTTTGCTGACCCTCGTACAAGCTACAGTTTCACCAAGTTCCAAAACAATCTGAGTACTGTTTTGGGACAAGCAGTCTCAAATAGGAAAGCACACAAAAACTCATCAAAAAAATTATAGCGCCATCTGTTGAACAAATTAAGGTCTAGGGGGTTCCCCGAGGTGTCCTTTGGGTGCAATTTCAAGGCAATTGGCCGGGCGTTTTTGGAGAAGATTTTTTTAAACATGTTATCAACAAATTAACAAAAAATCATAAAAAATACAAAAGCGCTGAAGCGTGATCATTTGAACAAAATAGGAAAAAGCTCTACCCCACCCGCCTTACTTCCAAGTTTGAAGTAGATCCGGCAAAGGGTTTTTGGAAGGTGAAAATACCCATTAGATAAGTTCAAGTGCAAGTTAAATCATCTGAACTAAAATCAATTGACCTGTAGTGTGTCTCGGCTGAATGGATAAGATGCAAGATACATTGTAGGGCAATTTGAAATGACCCAAGTAAACTTAGCTCAGAAAAGTAAACCTCCTTTGCTAATTTACACAGTTTTCCTCACGTGTACGACCTCAGAAAACTACTTAACTTTGCTTGCTTTGGTTGTCTTAACCTAGACCTTAAAATATATCTTCAAATCTTGTAGAAATATAATGGGCAAAGTAAGAAAACTAGATCAGTGAAACAGCTGAAAAAGAAGCGCACAATTACCAGAGGAGTAGCACAAAGGTACATAAAGTGACAGATCTTTGTTGCTGCTGCAAAACTGCCATTAATATTAGCATGACAACGGACGTGAACTTAGCCGATAGGGCTGTACATGCCCGGTTGTTGTAGAATAAGCAGGACTGGTCCCAAGCTTCTTTTAGAGAAAAGACGTTTTTCAAACTTTCTCGCGGAGCAGTGAGCGAGCAACCTCCAAACCAGCACTCAATATACCACATGCACATTCACACGCGAACTGTGGAGCCTTCAAGAAATATAAGCGGTCAATAGGTCAAAAAGTCTTCTTGGGCAAAGTGCAACTGAATGAAGTCTGAAGCGTAATATCAGGACTAGGAGAAGAGAACAGCTCCGGTATGTACCACCTGGTCGATGTCCTTAGTATTACTTAGCTCTGAATGTTAGTGCGTCGCTAGGATCCATCTGGCGAAAACATGCAGTAATAAAAAATCTTGGGGTGCTTTGCGTTGTGGTATTTTAAAATATGGCAGTTCTGTCAATCAAGTAGAACGCCGGTCTGACACAAGTGGGAGCGACAGATCAAGTGCGTATTCATCTAGGCTTACGAGTAGTTGCAGTGTATTCTATTTGTTTCCATTTCTAAGACGACAAACTGCTCACCTATACCATCTCTATCTTCATAATAGATTTATCGCTGCGAATTCTTTTCCACGTTTTCAAGGATGCCTGAAAAGCACCATGCCAGATACAACTGACCCATATGCCTTATATTTCCTTTCTAATGCATATAAAGCGTATCTGGGTTGGCAGGGTGGAATCAAGCAAAAATGAGGAATAAAAAGCTTCGTGCATGTGTTTTAGATATATATATATATATATATATATATACCTGGTTGTTGATATTTCAAAACCATTGCCCTAGCCCATATACATGCATGCACAGAAAGCTTATACAGCAAAAAGAAATACGAACGCTACTATTGGTGTAGCATTAAAACGTAATGTAAAGCGCATGGGGTTTGTTTTTTGGTCCGTAATACCATTTTTCGGCAGAAGAAAGCTGTGACTCTTCGCAAAGTTCACCAAATACTTGTAGCGGTAATATCTGCGGTCAGACATTCTGTCAGATTGCCTTGCCTGTGTTACATTGCCTTGTTTCCCTGTGGCGTCACCTGTTGATAGTGCACACGGAACGCAACGTCCTTTTGTCTTCTTCATGCTGCGAAACGTCAGCTTCTGCATCTGATCCTATGCCTTCCCCCCCCCCCACACACACACTATCAAACTGTGAATTCTGCTTCTATGGATCCGTACGTCGGGACATGTTGGCTTCAAAGTGCATCAACATGCTGACACAGAGCTTATTTCAAAACCCCAGTGACCCTCGGTGCCAGGCACAATAATCAGATAATCAGCAAATTCAGAACTTCATATTATTTCCAGGTCGACAAGTTCTGAACTTTATCCCATTTCCAGGACAATCTTTTATACTGCACTCCATCTATCATGAACTTGTGTTTCTCGACAACATATCTTTAAATTACAGTGGTGCATACAATTCCATTAAAAATATCGTATTTATCATGCTCAATGTCAAACCTATGGAAGCATTCTCTTTTAGCAGGGTATGTATGTGTGCATGTGTGCAGGTACGTACGCAACTGAAATGTGAATGTGTCAAGACTGACTTGGTCTTAAAAACTTATGCAGACCTATGCAACAGCTGTCTTGGCTCACCCTGGGCACTGCATTCAGAACGCAATGTTCTTAGTTGAGTATTGACATATTCTTCCTCACGAACTATAAGAAGACAACACTAACACCCGGCACTTTGTGATAACTCTCAATTGGAAGGCGTCGGCGTTCATATTTTCCCACTAACCAAATCTCAATCTGTTTGCCGCACGCCGGTGTCACTGTCATTTAAAAGCTGAAATAAACTATATTCACATGTTTGTGTCATTGTTGATATAAGCCAATGTGCCTCTGTGCAAATATGGATACGGATCCTAATATTGATGCGTGTTAAATGGTGATTGGTCGTACTACTCATAAAAAGGATGCCATCATTTTGCAATTGCGTTTGATGATCAAAGCAAGCTTAGGCATTCCTCACGAAGGAAAACGATTTATGGGTAATGGACTCCATGAGTATACATCCAAGGGGTCCTAAATGTCTTTTGTTCACGTGCAGCAAGTCTTATCAGTTACATGGTCACTTCAATTTACAGCATATAACTATTTGAATGTGGGTTGGTACGCATGAGAGCAGTTTGTCAAAGAACTTTGTCACTCTGACCAAATTATATTTTTCCTCTGTTTACTTGTCAGTGGTTATGTTGTTCTATGAACTAAATGAAAATTCTGAAAATCCTGACCTCCAAGCTGTAGCTTGGGGCATAATGCTATCCGCTTTCTCTATTTCTTTTTGATCCTCTATTGCATTATATAGGTCTTTCCCGCATCCACATATTATGTTTCCGGTATTGCCAATCGGTCTCTATATGATTAAGGGTATTTTATTACCGTAGTAGCAGTCACATAACCAACATCAAAAAGTAACTAAGGCCAGTAACGTACTTAGGAAATGATAGGGGGCATGTATTACCCATCATCATATCCGAACCATCGTGCATTTTCACGTGTTTGCCTAACCTTTTGTTGCCGAAAACATCACAAGACGGCTTGAAGTTATTTACTTATATTTATGTTTTCCCCATATTTACAAGCTCAAATGTGAAAGTTTTACTTTTAATGGCTCACTCTTTGGACATTTGCTTACTGGAAAAAATTATCACTGGATGGTGTAAACAAATATGTGCGACAGTGAAATAAATATATCACAAGTTAATTCAACCTTTTTTTGTCTTTCAGCTACAAAAATATAACGTGTAAACCAAAGTGCCAAACGTTTACACTTTCAGCATAAAATGATTAACAAGAGCAATAAACAAGTGGAGTGTGTGCTTCATGAAGTCAGGGCAGCAAGTCACCACAGGAAAAATTGTAGCTCCCATGTGTTATTTGCGCTGCAGGAAACAATCGTCAAAAACAAACATGGCCGTTGTCATGCGCCGTATGTGCCACCTGGTTGGTTTTCCCATGAAAGAGGTGCACATTTTGCTGTAGTAAAGTACGATAACATGAAAAGTCTTCCATCACAATAATCTTATGGTGTGGTACAACGTCACCAACGTGGTGGGCGCTAATAAATGCCTTTAATCAATCGGTTTTGATACCGGAAGGTACGGAATCATTCGTGAAATTTGTTTGCCAAATCGGCAAACTGGTGGGAGCCGGAAAAGGTTCCTGGACTGTGTAACAGTAAATAACACAACTTTGACTCTGAGAAAATAAAGCTGACTCTGAAAATGCGCGTTAAGTTTGGAGCATTGCGGTTAATATGAGAGAAAATGTTAGCACTTCATGGGTTAGAAGTCACAGGAAAGTAAAAGTAACACCAGAAACCAGTGCACATCATGAAAAGGCCACTGCGATTACGCACAGATAAGCTGCATTTGCTGTTCCTATTCTCCTTATGCTAAAAAACAAACCATATATAAATGTTACAGAATATCCGCCATAATGACTATATGCATGTGTGTGGGGGGGAGGAAAGTTCATAAGCCAGATTTACACTGTGGCAATATATGTTATCTAAAGCTGAACATCGTCACGCTGCCGACAACAAATGCTGCATGGTTACCATTTTGGATTAATTACAGAAGTATACAGATTACACTGTCTCTTTTCAGACTACTTGTGAACTGTGATCAGAGCAAATGACAATTACCTCAGAACACGATGTAAAGTTTGTATAAGTGAACATGACCAGTAAGTGAATGCATCTCAGAGACAGCGAATCCTATATGCAAAATTTTGCTAAACATGTATTTTTTAAACGTTGTGTACTTCCGGATGTAATGAATAATTCCGTGAGTTTCCTTACAGATAGTCACTCCATCTATCCTCCAGTTTTCTGTAGCGTTTTGTTTGGAAGGGGCATTGTCTGTATCTTTTAGCCTGGGCCATATTTCCTCTTCTGTGTTGTCTTCCTCTCCTGCTATTCGCTTTCTTGTGTCTGCTATTCTGCTGCAAAACGTCTAATCTTTCAACCATGTCACAATTATATTGCTGGACGTCCATGGCAATGTTATCTTTTGATTTAGAATGGCTTCTTAGTGTCAATAGGTAGGTCAAGACAATATCCTTAGGACTGCGAAACGAATATGACACACATTGTGGTCAAATCATAAGTTTAGACATGTGACCCACAGCACGCGAATGAGTTTCTTTCGGGACCCGTTGTTGGCTTGCACGCTGTGGGGTACTAGATTCGATTCTTGCCGACTTGAAGTGTCCAGAAATTGATTGACAAGTTAAATTCCGTACGACTTCACTCTGTCAGAAGCACTAATAATATCAATTCAAAGGAGACACAAAACATTTCATCTGGTACGTGTAGGGAAAGTATACACGAATCGAAATGAAAGGAATGTTTTAAGAGTGAGTACACATAAACGTATTAAAAAACGATAAAGCATGGTTTTTTTAAGTGTGCTACTCGCACAATAGTCAGGTATACCGTAAAACAAAACAATGTTGCTTTCCTCATTGATAGCCAGTTGTGGGAAACAAACTGAAATTGCATGATCACATTAAATTGGGGCCCTCGAAACAACTATCCATTCACACCTTCCGAGACCCATGCAACCGAGAAACATTCAAAATCTGGAAGTGGCACACGAATGATATTTGTATTTGATTCAGCACCCTGTACCATGTGCATCCGCAAGATATGTGATAAGATTTTGCATTACAACGCACAAATGACAAGATAGGCCGAAACGAGCTCCATGGCACAAAATCGTAACATATTTTACGTTTTATACACAGGTAGACAGACACCTTCTTCGTAGTATCTGTCCCTTAATTGGTATTGTTTTACCTGTTGGGTTTATTGAAAGTCTTTTTAAAGGCATCATAGTATGGAAGTGTAATGATGACAGCTACCACACACCCACAATCTTATATGCAAAACATTTCATAAAACAACATTGTCTGATGGTCTTGACTGTTGAATTCAATCCATTTTCTGTACGAATTGGGGTCTGTTTTAAAGTAGAGACCGCTGATAATTTTTCACATGGGAAATCACACGCAGCGTCATAATGGTAATTAGATAACTTTATGGACTATGTCAAATAACAGCCCAGCATCAGACACAGCAAATGCAGGTCAACGTTTTCTGTGTGATGACGTATTGATTGCCAAGAGCTGACAGTGGCCCAATGATTCACCTGGTTTACAAAATAAGTCACTTACTATGAATTGTTCCCGTTGCGGTTCCATTCATGAGCGCAGCATAACAGTGTCATAAACTCTTCCGACCGGTAGCAAGAATCACAATATTTCATGTCATATTCATGATTGCTTGTATTAATGTTAAATTAACTGCTTTCCTCAGCGTGAGCGCCCCGAGTACTCAGACAAAAATACAGGTTCCGATGCATGTTATTTCAAATATGTGTGGTGTAAATGCAACATTAAAGACAGCAGTAGGAAGCAGATAACATTTTGGTGGAACTTGGCGTTGTAGAAATGTTCGCCTGGGACATTGCTGCATAAGGTTTTGTAACAAACCCATCATTTTGCAGTTGGTTCGTTAACTCATCGGACTGACAAGTGACAAATGATATGAACACAAATCATATAAATATGTACGAGTCACCCTGCCCATACGCCAGCACTGAAATCCAGTACTTCCATCGCATGAATTAATGTTTTCCTGGCGGCGACACTTTCACAAGCTTTAGACAATCAGCTTGTATTTTGTGACGTACTGTAAGATGTTTCGATGTAATTATAAATGTGGCAACGAACCCTAAACGTTTTTCGCCTCACACAGATTGAACATTTTTTTCATCTATATGTACATTGACAGGATGACTCGTAAGCATGCTTGAGGCGGTTACAGGATTATAAAATCCTATTCTCACACAATTATACGCCTTTTCATCCCAGGGTCGCACTCGTCATTTCTGACATTCGCCTGCTTACTCTTCCTGCTTGCAATATATTTGTACTTCAAAACATTTTGAAGGGAAAGAGGGAAGGAAGAGGGGTTCGTTAGGGTCAGGGTCAAGAGTTTCTAAAATGTTGATTGGGCTCTGGCACTAGTCGCAGCGTAAGGGACTTTTGTCCGTTCTCACAATTTCTACCTAATCCGTTCAAACAAACTGTACTTCCTGTTGTCTTAATTTGTTGTTTATTTTTTCCCATACATTGTGATGTCATGAAATAATCAACTACGCACAGGATAAAATATAAATGAAATTTGAAGATGAGACCTGACTGGAGGATGATAATTTGTTATTGGTCAACAATTTTACTGGGCATTGAGTGGTCCGAAGACGGCTGTAGATTCAGTTGGAACATGATGGAACGAACCAAAGGGACCAATATCATCATCACTATATGGCATTCAGCCAGCGGGAATCCTATGCCAAAAAAATCACCGAGTATGATGTCTCGGTGCCACATGAATGGTACCTAGGTACAATAAATGAAGAAAGAAACCTTAAGACCCATGCGTAATTCACTTCCAACCAAAATAAGTTTGGCTTTGGTGGACATGAGAATTAAAGAAGCAACCAATGTATCAACAGAATCTGATCATTTCCGCTGACTGACGATATTTTCTGCCCTGGAAATACATTTTTGGCACCATAATTATGTTAAAACTAAACTGTCAATTTTGTCAAACCCACAGGATAAAAATGTTATAATAAATAACCCCGCGAAAATGCATTTATCAATTTTACAATACCCATCAGAAACCAATCTAAATGTTATGGAGCAACATATTGAGACTACACACCCATTAATTCTTTACTATACAGCTAATTAGTTATTTTTTCTTTACAATAATAAAAACTTTATCCAATAATGAGACAGCAATATTCGATGTTTTTACCCAGTAAAAAATGCCAGAAAAACAAGTTATTCATTAAAAAACTGTACTTGCACAATTTACTGAGATGTGCAGCTTCTCATTAAGTTGTTCCAACCCAGTAGCTTAACAAAACAAAATCAGGCATATTGGCGTAACGATCAACTTAATGGCCGCTTTCAATGATAACACATGTCGTTACGACAGAGTCAATTGCTTTCCTTAATGCAAGCAGCTGAGACTGTCGGGAGCATAATGTTATAATATTTTTTCCTTTGGGAATAATCATATTCCAGGTAAAAGTCTCAATTAAAAAGAAAAGAATCACGGAGTAAAGCATACAGTATGCAAGCAGAAACCAAAGCACCAAAAGTGTCACCAAAAAACGTACCGACAGAAAACTCCCGTTTCCTATGCTACGTCTTTCTGATCGAGGCTTTCTGATATAGCTAGAGAATGAAAGTGGCGCAAGAAAGGACAGTCTTAGTACGCAGAAATCGAACATATTTATAACCAATAGTGAATTGTGAAGTTTGAACTGAAAACGGTTCTCTCAGAAGGTTCCCAAATTACGCGGACATCTGAAAGATTTAGTAGCAGTTGTTAATCAACAAGTTTTAACTCCAAAAAGGTTCTTGTAGAGTGCTGCCAGATTAACTACATGATAAATATGGTACGATTTTGTTCCCCCAAAAATATACAGGGTAATGAAAATCGACAAAATATGTCATGCTTTATGTACCAATCGACAAAACATGTCCTGTAGTGTGTAGAGTATTCACCAAGACATAGAGTGTTGTTATAGTCACCCATTGTGATAGCGTATGCTTTGGTTATGGTGCAGCATTAAAGATATTAAAAATAATACCAGCATAACATCACTGAAGTGGGTAATTATGCAATAAAATGGAAAACAGAAACATAAGTCATGTTTTCGTCAAAAATGTATATAAATGTCATGGTTGTATCACCACACTGCGCAGTCTGAGGAACAATGATAAGCTACAGCTCCCATACAGGATAGAACAAGGTTGTGCACTGACATATACAGTGACACTTATCGCACTGAAAAGCCCACATCAAAAACTTCGTTCTTTACGAAACTGTCATTGCAGGTTTTTTTCGGGGGGGGGGGGTCAGTAAACCATTTGCATTGCTGCCATAACAAAAAAACGTTTAGGTAGATTTTTGGCGATTTTAGAACGCCTGAAATGCGACCGTACAGTTAAACTCGAAACAAATATCGTTTTTCTTTAGAACATTTTATCTTTTATTGGGTAGCATATGTGCCATCTAATACGTTTCAAAAGTTTAAAATTCTGGTCTTAGCAAAGGTCAAATGTAATTGAAAACGTTTGGAATGAAAATGGTGGTCAATAGACCCAGCTGACTTTTGAATGATGTTAACAGACAATGGGCCCGTATATCAAGATTTCAACCTCAACTAGCTATATCGCTGTCTGTAAGCTTCAACATCTGATCTAAAAAAGACAAATCTAATTAATAATCTTCCGAGGATAAAAACATAGCAGTAATTTTGTATAGATTGATTTGCACAAAACATGCATGTATAACACACGAGCAAATTTGCAACATTGTCACCTAATTACACGAAAGACAGAGACATATTGAATCATGATAGAAATTTCAGATTCATTTCCAAAAATTCTGGATGAATCGTTAAATGTAGATATTGTTCAAATATTGCTGTATTCGCGCAACAATTTGACCCAATTAGGTTTAATTTATTACACAAAGTTAATGCCCAGGACTCTCGTGCAAATGATTACAAACATATTTATTATGTTTATGAACCGTATTTCAGAGATATTAGGATCTATAAAGAAGTCACTTCCATTGCGTTTGTTTTATATCAAGATAACAAAAACGTAACAACTAATAAAGAAGTTGTACTTGACAACAGATCTGTCTCTGTTTGTGCACAAGGAGCATAGATAAAGATGCTGTAACTTTTGTTCATTTGTCATTGGCCGTTGTTACATTTCATATAAGTTGAGTGGCATGTTATAATTGTTTTGAAGAGCTTCAAACATTCAAGTGCTACTATTGTTACCCAAATAAGACTAAATTAAAATGCTGGG